>VOQK01033743.1:0-10019 GCA_015052645.1 Benitochromis conjunctus
ATTTATGAGACCATCAACTGTGGGGAGAAACCCTTACAGATAACCAAGGTGTGTGCCACATGTTGGCTCTCCATTGAACCTGTGGTTTCCTGCATTTTGGACCAGAGGGATGAGCTTAGGCTGCATTTTGCAGTCACCAAGTCCAGTGAACACTGCTACATGGCTGAAGTTTTATTCTCCATGTACAATGATCCTCAAAATATCTTGTATATGACTTTTCTGAAGTCAGTGCTGGGAGAGGTACAGACCGCCATCAAGGCTTTTGAGGGAGAACAGGCAGATCCTCTTAAACTACGTTACAGCTTAGTTAGCCTGATCAAGTCTATGAGCAGTAGGGTGCTGAATCCACTGGCAAATGTTGATGTACTCAAAGAGCCAATAGAGGGATACATCAGTTCCAAACCATACCTTGGTTACCTTTTTGAGTTCAAAGCAGCTGAGTTGCACCTTGTGCCTGCGGATGAAAAAAATGTCAGAACGCCGTGTGTAGCCTTCACCATATACCTCACTAATGAGTCGAGGGTGAGACTGCCAGACAACATTGAAGCATTGCAGTACATGTCAGTTTTCACTGTGGAGGAAAGTCTAAAGCACAACAAGAGCCTGGGAGAAATAGAAAAAATAGCTAAACTCCTTGGCTTCTCCCCTGAAGCAATTGATAAGATTGTCCACCAAAGGCGTACCATCCATATTAGTAAATGGAATGAGACAAAAAACACAATGGGCTTCTGGAGTGAGATTTGGAAGTACAAGGATGCAGCTGATATCAACCCGTTTCAAGAACTTGCCATGGCTGCTGTGTCTGTGTTGTCCTTGCCACACTCAAATGCTGAAGTTGAGAGAGTATTCAGCCAGATGAGTGTGGTAAAAAGCAAACTTAGAAATCAGATGCCCTCGCAGAGCCTTAACTCCATCCTGTACATCTGATATGGACTGAAGCTATCTGGTGAGGCTTGCTATGAACACCAGCTGCCTGATAATGTTTTGCAGCTTTTTGGCTGCTTACTCATTTAAGTCAAGTGCTACATTTGGTGAACCTGCCATAGAGAATCTTGACCAAAATGAGCCAGCACTGTGTTTCTGTGAGCCAGCACAGCCTGTGTGTGTGGACCAATTAGCCTGAATTAGGACCACACTAGTTCCCATCATTTTTTCACATTGCCACTGTTTTTTCTATTGTCTCTTTTTGGTACATTAAAGTGTTCTTTTACTGTTACTGTTAAGTAACTCTGCCAGAGTGCCTATTTCGGGTCACTTTTGCTGGTCCAAAGCCTGGATAAGGGAAGAGGGTTGGAAATGTGACGTAAAAAAAAACAAAAAAACAATAATTGCTAAAGAAATTTAATTTGTAGTTCAAAATATATTCCAAATGCATTTAGGGTGTTTTGACTCACTTTATGTCTCTTCCACGATGTTATTTCTCTCTCCTACAGCGTCGGCTACAACTACATAAGCATGATCAATTATGCAAATTAGGCAATGACTTCATTTATTTTGTGTCTAAAATCGGTGTGTCTGGTGTGGGTGAATACCCCCCTCTCCTCCCTCTGTTTGATCAGAATTGTGTACGTGGACAAACACAATTGCAGGAGTTTAAAACCAGCGTAACATGCTGATATTTACAAGGCATATTACTTTCTCTGTTAACTTATATATAGGTTAGCATATTAGCTGGCTAGAGCTAGTAAACAGGGGTATGCACAAGATCACTGAGGTGGATGGGATATTTGGTTTTTGTCATAAACCAAAGCGATGGAGAATTTTTACCAAGGGCACTAGCAGTCATTAGAAATTACCCTCTAAAATATGCATGTTTGTACCACATTTAATGACCTTCCATTACATCTCGACATTTTATTCTGAACCAATCAGTCAACCAGCTCGTGGTTGTGCAGGTTTGGTTGGGGCATCTACTCAGTTATACAAATTTGTCATCTGGGAATCAGAAATATCTTTGTGTTACTATACCTCATGATAAACATTCCATATGGTCACTATTATTTTGAAAACAGGAAAGTCATTAGGGTTTATTTATTCATAGGGTCATGAATATTACACACATATAATTGTAAATGTTAAAATTGCTGAGGTCTGCAAGTGCTAGAGCCGCTGACCAATTCCATTATATTGTGGCCAAAGATGTGATAGTAAGTACGATGTTTTTGTTATACATTAATTTACATTCATCACTGTGGATATGACTTTACTGAAGTTGCAAAAGACATTTTTATGCATTTGTTACTTTTTAGTTTTCTTAACTACTGCTCAAGTGGCAGACTGTTTAACTTTTTGTAATCACTCCTCTATGTTGTCTGCAATAATTACTAGTTGTGGTTATTTGTTTGGCCTCATGCCGTGACTGAAAATGGACCCAGAAATGCAGAGAAAGTCAGAAGAGACTTCCGTCATTCTATCCCCTGGGTCCTACACCACCCTTCATCGACATTATATTGAAATATTAAAGGTGAGGCAGATCTGCACCGACACATTGTAAAGAGCACTGAAGTGAGTGGAGGAACGAGGGGAAGAGCAAGAGGAAGCAGAAAACTGTGGGGCATAGACAGACAAAGCAAAGGAGGCAAGGGACCTGATGCTAAAATAGAAGTGTGTGTAGGTGACTGAAAGGCAGTGGCTGGCAAAGTCACAGTACAACAGGCAATCATAATTTCTAAGCCACCGGTGAGAGAAGCTGGAGAGCAGGACAAGTGGAAGGAAATCTTATTGACACAGGGATGAGGCAAAGGATGTTGGGAACATATGTGCTGAGAGAGGCCGCGAACTCAAGAAAGGATGTTAAAACACCAGCAAACTATAAAGGCCCAAAACATGGTCAGTAGTTACTTTGGAGCCAGATATACCACTGTCTTGATGCATGCTCAATCATCCACGTAAAGAAATCCAAAAAAGGTTTCCCCACACTTATGAACAGTACATTTGCATGACGACTGAAACTAGCATCACTGACGAACAATGGGCTGTGAGGTCCAGAAATGATCCAGAAACTGACATTTTATTCTGTAGGAGAGGGCTGCTAGAACGCCGATGAATTTCTGAGAAAGGCAAGGACTTCACACTGACACAAGAGTAGAAATATGAGCGCAACCTCCTTGCAACTACAAAAAAAAAATTACATTTGGGAACTAATTGCAAGTAGTTGGAATAACTTGTTTTGATTGCAAGGTCGCCTGGTGGGAGGCAACTTGCATCCAAATGGTCATGTGCTGACTGACTACAAATACTCTCAAACACACTGGTGAAGGTGCACCATCTAATTATAAAAGAAAACAGATTGTTAGAAATTTGCAATTAATCTGAGGCCGTCTGCGATGATTAGTGCAACTCATCTGTGATGCATCCCTTTAGAGGACTTAACTCAGCTATAACCAACCAAGGCTGGTTAGTGCCTTTAATTTTGCCGATAAATGGCCATCATGTGATATCTACATCAAATCTATCATTTCAAATCTGTGATGTCCTAGCTGGACACTGTATATAACCCAGAATGTCAGTTTCTCATTAATAAACTGGTATATTCAGTACGCCAACAGAAGCATACATTTTTTGTAATTGAGTTTCATAGTAAATGTCACAGTCATTTAGTTTTACCTTGATCACTCCAAAATATAAGCGTGACGTTTCCTGTCATCATAAGAATCCTAATGATGAAGCATCCAAATAGACCACGACTGAGGTTGTTTAAACCAAGGTTTAACCTCTTTACATTTGCATTCAAAAGCACCACAAAAGCCACATTTTTGTGAATAGCCTATGATCCTTTCATGGCCGTGTATATCCAAAGAAGACAAATGACAATGACACCTCCCATGAATGATAAACACATTTATGGTTAGGCAGATGCATTTTTAATCTTCTCTTAAAACAGTCAAAACAGTTACTTTATGTAACGACAGCTGTTTCTATAGTTATTTATGGCAACTACAGAGGCTTTTTCATTCAAATTATTTAAGACTTAAGATATTTAATATAAGTTAAAGTTTAAATAGCTTTGAGTGACAGGTGTGTGGTTCTTTTGTCTTGTTACAAGTGTTTATACAGAACAACACCCTAATGAGTCAGCTCTTCAGTCTTACTGGTGTGTGCATTATATTTTAAGCTTGTTTAAGCTAGCCAAATTTGTCATCCTATTTAATGCACTTTGCTAACCATACTAATCAGTCACTGTTGGGCTCAAGCCTATCCAAAAAATACTTATAATACTTATATAATACTATAATAAAAAAAATAAAAATACTTAAAATACGTCAAAAAGATATCTGGGGAAACACACACGTCCACATTTTGTATGAGTTCTCCTCTGCTACCATATTGCCCTTTAGACCCGTAATATCATTGCTCTTAATTGTGCTAACGCCGCAGTGTTCTGACATTCAAGAGCAACATTATTACCCCATCGCCAGAATCTAGCTGGCATCATGTTACATAAAAAATGAGGGCTTACAGATAAGTCAGCTTTAAATTTCGTGAGAATACAGTTTAGAAAACACAGAGCTGATGATACATTTCTGAAGCAGCTCTCTACAGATTTCATTTCTCTTTAAGACTGCTGTTGTACAAGAGGTTCATTTTGTCAGACTTCACATTCACCATGGCGTCTTTCCTCATACCACCAGGATTTGTGGTGTCCGATGTTTTGTTGTATATTTTAAAAACTGCATCTGGTCATCACTATTAAAAGTAATTTACTAAAAACTTTGTACATATTTATTGCCATGCTATTGGCATAGTATATATAATATGGTTAAAAGGTAGGGCAAAGCCAATCAGTTGGTTACACCAGCAAACTGAAGTATTTCAACGTTTGTTGGATAGATTGTAACAAAAAGTAATCCCAGTCTTCCGTCTACCATTACAGTGTACTTTTTCTGTAGTGCTAGAAAGAAATTATTAGTGTGGTGATAAATATTTTGTTAGTGTTGATTTTTATTTAGAATTATCATTTTAAAATTGCTATCTGATATAGGCATTAAACCGAGGAAGAAAAATGCCAGAGGAAGTCATTTAATAGAAAAATTACTTTGAAATTCTACAGAACTACATTTCTTCTACAATATGCTTAAAAAAGTAGAAAACAATTGAATGCAATCTTAAAAAGCTTAGTACAATAAATCCTAAATAGGTTAAATAGGTTTTGGGATAATGCCCCCTTTAGACACTGAGCTTGTGATCAATGTAAAGCAGAGCTGGTCAAACGGC
Organism: Benitochromis conjunctus; assembly: GCA_015052645.1. Lineage (NCBI taxonomy): Eukaryota > Metazoa > Chordata > Actinopteri > Cichliformes > Cichlidae > Benitochromis > Benitochromis conjunctus. Next base: position 5,215 of record VOQK01033743.1, read on the forward strand.
TATTTGAGCACCTGAAGTTGCTCTTGATCTGTCCAGCAGCTTGGCTCATACAGTAGCATGCAAACTGTGGCTGCTCAGCATAATAAAGTACAGTTAGCAATGAATCTACAGAGTAGCCGAGGTGAATAATTGAAGCGGATGCATTTTGTGTGTATATGTAGACCTGAAAGATACTGCCTGGTCCTTTTGAGATGTTCTTTTATTAGTAGCATTCAAAACTAATTTCAATATAGCAATTTTTTTCATAGTATTCATATCTTAATGCTTTTCATATTGTATTGCTTTAAGTTGCTTTTTTCTACACACTTTTGGAAACAAACAGAGCTAAAATTAAGCAGACTGAGCAGTTCAAAATGTAAGATGTGTGGTGTAATTCGAGCTTATGAGGTGTATTTAATTATACAAAAATATTACTGGATAATTACTGAGGCAGGCACAGATCATTCATAATTTAGCGAGTGCAAATGAACTTTTATTGATTATGGTTGTATACATGTCGGACGTATTAGTTAATCAATATCTTAATACTGTTGTGGATAGTAGTTTAAAATGTGGCTAATTAGGTTCATTAAATGTGACTAGCTAATTAGCTTTCTGAGAGAAGTTCATGGTGGGTTTGAGAGAAATATCGCCTACTTCTGGTTTAACTGCTTTTTGAAAACTTGGGCTACCTGACCATGATGTAATCACAAGTTAGCCCTTGAAATACTGTCAGTGTTATTGAAGGTTTGTTTTTCCAGTGTTGCCATGGAAGAGTTTGTCTCCAGAAGATGTGGCATAAACACTGAATGTTCCACCTTGAGTATTTGAATAGACTAAAATGAATATATTTGCTTTTGTGATTCAAGCTGGAATGCTTGCACAATATTTTTTTTGTTTAATTTAATGATAACATGGTAAACCAGCAGCAGTAGCTTATGAGGATACAACCACATCTTATGAAAATAAATATATATATATATTTTTTACTTTCCCCCCCTTTTCTTGCTGTTCCCCTTTGTTGGCACCTCAGAACAGCAGTAACATGGCTTTACCTCTGCAGCTTAAATAACACAAGCCAAATCATCATGGCTCAGATGGATTGTAAATAGTCGAGGGGGCGATAAATTTGTCACCGCTTGGACAGAGATAGGGCACATTACCTTCAGAGGAAGCATATTTCACCCTTCCCTGGGGCTGATGAAATGCGGAGCACAGGGGCAACACAGCATCTGTAAGTGAGGCTTTCTTTATGGCCTGATTAAGTCATCTGATGCTAGCTATATCCAGCTGTACAGCTTTATTTCACCTCCCACTGTGGCACTATTGTAATCAGGAGGACCACAGAGGTAAAACACCGTCGGAATAGCTCTTGTAATATGATGAGGACACTCATTTCCCTTCTAGTTTTATGTCAGCCATTGTGATGTCTTATAAACTAATACTGCTTAGTAAGAGCCTTTTATTTAAAGTCTGATTGTGTAAATGCTTATACGCATAGCGCTGCTGTGATTGCAGTTTTGTAAATGTGTACAATGTTTAATTTATGTTTACTGGGGAGCCATACAGTATCCTTAATTAAAAATGTGGCATTGAAGTGGAATTATACGGAGGATAAAACGCTGTTCTGCTTTCTTTTAAACAGAACTGCACAGATTCTGACCCACTCTGATTAGTTGTGTCAGTGAGCTTAGCCAAGAAACTGACTGTCCAACATGTTTGCTGCTGATTCTTTTTTAAGCAAAACCAGAAATAACACACAGGATTAAGCACATAGATGACGTTTCATCTTTTGGCAAAGCTTTTCTGGCAAACAAAAGTCATGTTAGTGCTTTTCAGTGAACTGCAATGTATTTTTCCCTTGAGGCTTAATAAAAGTGTCAAGTGCATTTTCTGCCTTAGAAGTCGCGGCAAGCTGAATATTTTAGTATTTCAAAAACTGCATGCACTTGTTGATTTAAACCAGAAGGGGGTGTGACTTATGGTAAAAGTTCTGGAACCTGTTGTGCTTCTTTTGTTTTCTACTACAAATGCTTCTCCTCATGCGTGTGTACAAATTAAAATGCCACAAAAATATGCATTTGCATTTATTCATTCATATTGCCAAAGCTACATGCAGAACCTTAAATAAAACCACTGAAATAATTACCTTTGAAGTTGTACGCTCAGAGTAAGCAGAAACTTAAATGATTACAGAGTTATCTGCAACCATTTATTATAGTGCTCAGATTAGCAGGCATCATATTACTATAATGCACCTTCCTTTTATGAAAAGTTAAAAATCAATAGTTTTTGAATGATACTGTGAGAGATATCGGGTTCTCCCACTGTACTCTACACAGTGTATGTGACCAAATCCGAGTGCACTTTACGTGCCACAGCGTTTTGCGAAAGAAATGTCTCTTTTAGACAGAGAAGGTGTGTGTGTGTGTGTTTGTAGGTGTGCACACGTGTGTGTCCAAGCAGCATTAGCCAGCCAGTAGCACTTTGGGCTTCAGTCTCTGTGTCCAGACTCACAGGCTCCGGACAAGAAGGGGCCAGAGGCTGTATGATGCAAAAATACCAGCAGGGTATTTAGAGAGCATACACTGTTAACCCTTTACTCAATGGTAATGATACGGCATGTGAAACACAGAAATGCCAAGATGTGAATAAAATTATAGCCTATGTATTTCCTAATAAAGGTAAAGATTTGACTTTGAAAAATATTATAAGAGGACAAAGTCGCAAGGAGCCAAAGCAGTTGAAGTTGTGATAAACATCACAATCATCTATTTTTAAACAGTGGCAAGCTCTCACTGTATCCATAGCCAGTGTCCCTATTACATTCTTCATACATTTTTAGTGTAAGTTATTACAGCGACATACACTGAAGACTTCTATCACACTTGTGTCTATCCAAAGTGGCACCAACATCTAAAGTTTGACTTGCTTTTATAATCAGCTGTAACAGCTCTAGATAGCAGACCTGTAAAAAAAGCAGCCAGGCCATCACCATCAACAGTCTTTAAGCTATTTTGACTGTTTCTAAGGTGATGTGATCTCGTGCATGAGAAGCAAGGCTATAATGAAGTGTGCACACCTGGAATGACCCAACCATCATGCGAAGGTTGAGCAGTGGTAGCCACAGCTGGGTCAACAACTATAACCCAGACAGCAAACAGCAGTCTTTGCTGTGGAAGAGCCACCAGTCTCAAAGTCCAAAGAAGGGAAATCGTTTTTGGAGTGTAATTATCTTTAACACCAAATTCTGCAAAGCAAATTAGACTTCCAAGCAATGAATGCTATTAATTCCTTTTTTAAAGAACATCTCTATTTCCTTTCTTTTTTTTTTCTCTTTTCTTTATTTTTGACATTGTCAAAAATGGAAAATTCTACTTTATGTTTATTGATTTAGTTAGTGTTGGTGTACCAGACTGACTTATATTTAAAAGCATTACAGAATATTGAATCTATCTGGGGTAATTCAGATGGCAGGGTAATTTACTCATTTTAAGAAAATAAACACTCTAACAATGTGTCCTAACTACATGACATAAAAAAAGGGTTATATAGAAAAATATTGTTCAAATATATATATATTTTTAACACAATTGATTTTACTTCATATGCCCAGACATGTTTGTTTCCACATGTGCAGCTATCATCAAACTTTGTAAGGCCTATAATATTTCAGGATCACAAATCTATTTATGTTCAAAAAGGTGAAGCGTCGCAAACCTTTCCCGGCTTGTACATTTTGGCAGCAGAGAACAGATGGTGAGGCAGAGCCATCTGACAGACCTGTTTGTGTTTTTCAAATCAGGAAATTCTATATAGCATGTCCCTTAATCATTTTATAACCGCCCCCTCTCTGTTTTCATCTGTTTTTGTCTCTCTCTTTTTCTCCCTCCATTCTCGCTCTCTCCCCTCACTTTCCAGAATTGCTTATTATCATCTCAGTATGTGCCAGACTTTATCTAATCCTCATGCCTCTCTTCTCGTTCCTTGTTTTAGCCCTCGATGAGCGGTGCCGTTTTCTCATGACACTTCAAATATGGAGGAAGAGAAGTTGGTTTTATATGAAATAACTGACTATATTTAACCCTGAACCACACCGTGGTTTACACCATTTTGTGGAGGTTTAACAGTCCAAGAAAATGTTTTAGCAAAACTTGAAAAGATGGAAGAGCTTTAACAAAGATCAGTCATGTTGCAGGCAGGTATTATCAGACCGTATCATCACTGTCCGGAAACACTGTGTGTTTTATATCCATGAGTTGAGAAATTCCTCCACTGTTGTAGTGGAGCGGATCCATAATCCTGCTTCTCGTGATTCCTTTTATTCTTAAAAATATGGAGTGACGGATGGACAAAAAGAATCTCCTTAATCACCTCTGGATATTGGTGGGCTAATTGCTTTGCCAGTTTCGCGATTAGGTGAAGCAATTCTTGCCAGTAAATTTATCAACTATTGCAATGAAGTGATAAAAGAAATCAAAGACTGGTGCTATACTGTGTGTGATGGCAAATTAGTACCCTGCTGGTTGCCAATTTTCAGCTTTCAGGAACATTTATAGTCGTGTGAACGTTATTAAACCACTGGTTGGTAGGTATTCTTGTAATATTTCCAATAATAGAAGAATATTCGTCTAAATGTTTCAGGTCTCCAGTAAATATTGTTTTGCTGTGCCACATGGAAATACAGTCAATTTTATTAAAAGTCAAGTTACAAGCTTGAGAAACACAAACGAGAAAAACTGACAGAGACTGCAATCTCACTATAATATGAAGTCCTGTGACTCAATATGATTCATATAGCAATTTAAAAATCATAATCTGAATGA
>VOQK01033749.1:0-12778 GCA_015052645.1 Benitochromis conjunctus
TTCTTGCCCCAAGTGGAAGAGTTTAAGTATCTCGGGGTCTTGTTCACGAGTGACGGGAGAAGGGAGCGGGAGATCGACAGACGGATCGATGCTGCGGCTGCAGTGATGCAGATGCTGTACCAGTCTGTTGTGGTGAAGAGAGAGCTGAGTGTAAAAGCGAAGCTCTCAATTTACCGGTCGATCTACGTCCCTACCCTCACCTATGGTTTCAAGCTGTGGATAGTGACCGAAAGAGTGAGACCGCAGATACAATCGGCAGAAATGGGCTTCCTCCGAAGGGTGGCTGGCCTCTCCCTTAGCGATAGGGTGAGAAGTTCGGCCATCCGGGAGGGGCTCAGAGTAGAGCCGCTGCTCCTTCACATCAAAAGGAGCCAGTTGAGGTAGTTCGGGCATCTGACAAGCATGCCTCCTGGGTGCCTCCTGGGTGATCCGGGCATGTCCCACCGGGAGGAGGCCCCGGGGCAGACCCAGGACACGCTGGAGAGATTATATCTCTCGGCTGGCCTGGGAACGCCTTGGTGTTCCCCCGGACAAGCTGGAGGAGGTGGCTGGGGAGAGGGAGATCTGGGCTTCTCTGCTTGGGCTGCTGCCCCCACAACCTGGCCCCGCATAATTTGAAGAAGATGGATGGATGGATGGATTTATAATGAGCAACTAGTATATATTAGTGCTATTCCTTTAATGTGTAAACTCTGTAACATATTGTATTATTTAAATAGTTTAGTTTGTTACTGTTACTGTCTTGGAGCAACTGTAGCCCACATAATTTCCTTAGGGATTAATAAAGTATTCTGATTGTGATAATGTGTGTGTTACAGCTGATCATGTAACATATTACATGACAGTGTGGAAATGTTGAACATGGCTTGGTTCAGGTTTTTCTAACTTAGATTTTCTTGTCCTGAAACTAAAATGATGATGATAAAATTCAGTTCAGTTCACAGACCCCAACCCTGACTACAGCGCACCCCTCCAGTTTGTTGCATTAACATTTAAAAATCTGACATGTGACATGTGGACGTCATGACGCAGCGTGCGCGGGGGAGGGTGGCCTGACACCCGGTAGTGATGTGCGGTCATTAGACTGAGTGAAAACAACAACATCAGCTCGATGTTTGTGTGATTCTCACGGAGGCTTCAGCACCTTTTCCCTGCCGTTTCCCCGGGGGAGACACAGCCCTCGCCCGCCGACAGTCCGGCCTCTGTCCCACTGACTCCCCGGCCTGTGTTCTCCTGAGTCCCCGGACGAGGGCCTTCGGCAGCGGGCAGAAATGTGGATCCACCCGGAGGAGGTGCTGCTGGCCGGGGCTCTGTGGGTGTCCGAGCGGGCGAACCCGTTCTTCGTCCTGCAGAGGAGGAGGGGGCACGGCCGCGGAGGGGGGCTCTCCGGTGAGCTGGTATTTCAAACATAAATAATACGAATAATCGATTAGTGATCGATAAGCTGAAACTTGAAGAACTGGGGGGTGTTTCCTGTTTTGTGTGCGGGTGATGTGTGGGTTAATCAGGCACGAGCAAAGATGGAGGTTTGACTTCAGGTTAAAAATACGGTTTGAACTTTATGACACATCAGCAAATTTCCACGTGATTGAATGTGATTGTGTGCAGCTTTCATCACCCCGGAGCTCACAGTTAGCTCGCACAGTGCTGTAAAATAACTGCCCGTCTGTCTTACCAACATGGCTGCTGAGTGCTGCTGACTGACCTGCACACTCAGCCCACTGCTGCACTGTTAGATTTTACTGCGTGGATGTGTCTGAGGTGGAGGAGATGGAGCTCCTGCAGATGGTGTTCATTCGTAGTGTGCAGAAAGTGACTTGCAGTTAGAAACCCTGACGCCAGCTGACAGGAAATCAGAGATGTGATGATTCATGGTCTGACTACGGGACGCCAAAAAAGGTCCTCAGGGGTCAGCTGACAGGAGCGTCATGTTTACTGTCCCGATAATCGAGTTTGTTAGGTTGAAAGGTCACAGTATTTTTAAAGGAGTGGGGGTGGACAGGTTCAGCATATCACCGGATGACTTCATGAATTGTTCATAAGTGGTTGAAAGTGTGGAGATGAAACAGGAAGATGAGCAGAGGACACAGTAACAGTCTGATTCATACACAGAAACAAGAACATGGGTGGTGGGTCCTTTCATCGTCACAACATGCAGCAACGTGAGGAAGAAGGCTCACTGTCCAAGTGAAGCGTAAAGAGAATAGTCCGTCAGCTTTAAAGGCTGAACAGCTCTGGTTCAGTCTGCAGGACGATGAGGAGGTCTCAGGATCACTGATGTTGGCACAGAAGAACTGTGGGCGTACAGGGAGATGCAGCAAACCTTCACATGGAGCCAGAACATGTAGGAACATTCAGAGGTGAAGACCAAACAGCAGCAGAAACCCACCCTGAGCTGAGGTCCATGTGTTCAGTGTGGAGAGAGTTCTCCACAGAGTTTAGCTCTGGTACTGACGTGTGTTCGGTGTTGTATGACGAGGTGATGATCTTCATATCGTAGTGGTCTGGGACAGACTGGAGACTCTCAGCTGGTTTGAGAAGGCTGCAGTAACCCCCAAGAAGACCTGGGGCAGGTGATCAGGGAGAACAGGTCTGTTGCTCTGCACCGGATGTGTAGCTGGCTCAATGGGAGACATGGCTTTCATAGAACAATTAATTCATATATACAATATATTAATATTAATCAAAAGCAAAGATGAAATTAACTGCCAGAAGAAAGTTCATCAAAACATTTGAGAGTTTTTTTTTTTTTTTTAAATTGCGTTCATCTGGTGGATGTGTACATGAGGTCACCACTGAAATGATGTGTCACAATAACTGCCTGGATGCATTACCAAGATGGCTGCAGACTGCTGGGATTCCTTCAGAACGACTTTGGATAAACTCAGCTTCCAATGTGGCATTTAAAGTCTTCACGTTTACAGTTTCATTGGTTTAAGTAATTAAATTAATTTTTTTTTTTTACTTAAAAAAAGAGCATTTAATAGGTTTTCAGGTGTGAGTCCACCTGGGGAACCAGACCAATCAGGGCCAGCGATTGCAACACCACTAACAGTTTGACAGAGGACCAATCAGGTGTGACTTGCACTTGTAGTTAAATCACAGATAGAAACCAGAGTGGACAGGATGTTAGACTGGAGATGTTTTTCAGCTCTGTGACCGTCTCTGAGACTCGGACCGACTCAGGAACTGACGAGCAGGTTCTAACATGAACCCTCAGTAGATGACATCCAGATAACTGCCCGTGTTGCTTCACCTGTCTGCCTCTATGCAGGTCTCCTGGTTGGGACTCTGGATGTGGTTCTGGACTCTAGTGCCCGGGTAGCACCGTACAGGATCCTGCTGCAGACCACAGACTCTCAGATCTACTGGAACATCGCCTGTGGTGAGTGGGCCTCACAGGAAGGATACTTCCTGGGCCATTCCTGGAGAAACATTGCAAAAGCCAAAGTCTCAGCTCAGCTGCTGCAGAGCTTAGTTTAGTTCAGTTTTATTTAAATAGTGTGAAATCTCAGTAACAGCTGCCTGAAAAAGCTTCATATTGTGAGGTAAAAACTCTACAATAGCTCGATGATTAACAGGTGTATTTTCCCTGGTATATTCCATGTTTGTTTTTAAAATGTGGTCTCAGTGTTGCCGTCAGACTATCATGTGAAAGTTCAGTGATCACTGCCTCTGAGAGGAGGCCTCCAAAGAGTTATATTCAGGCCATTCCAATGCATGAACCTCCTGTAATGTCCTCCATTGTGACCTGAAACAGTTTGAGAACAATTTGTCATCAGACTGCACAAAATATCTGCAGTGCTGCCATTGCTCTAATGACCTCTGACTGTTTCCTCTCATGAGGGGGAGGATGTGACCTCTGACAGAAACTCAGAAATGCCGAGGATGCGATATCTCCTTTTGCAATATTGCCCCCCAAAATTCCCAGATTATCCTTAACGTGATGATATCATAGTTGCAGCAATACTGTGGGAAATTTGCTGTGAAATACCTGGACTGGCTGTAAGCATGCTGCTTAAATTCAGCTAACGTAACCATGACTCTGTGGTTCAGCTCCACTTTAATAGCTAGGGCTAAGATCTGACTAACTTCAGAGTGTGTTTTCAGAGACGGATATGCAGGGGTTCAGACTCGTAGTTACCTGGCTAGCTCACCTGTAATGTTAGCTTTCCCGGTGGAATGCACTAATCTAAGAAGCTAATCTGAATTTCATTGACCGCAAAGGTTGTCAGCTTTAATTTATAGTTTGCATTCTTTGTTCTCTGTGTAATGACGTTACACGCACTGATTGGCTGATTGTGTCAGGTGTGTAACACCTGATTGTGTTGTGTGAGAGGAGCCAGCTGGTTAAACTGGCACCAGTGACCATCATCCGTGTCTTGCAGGTTCATCTAGGAAAGAGATCACTGAGCACTGGGATTGGCTGGAAGCCAACCTCCTCCAGACCATCTCCATCTTCGACAACGACGAAGACATCACCACCTTTGTCAAAGGAAAGATCTCTGTATGTCACCTCCTATTTGTTCAGACAGTCTGTCTGGTGCTGTGTATTGCTGCTGAGTGATGTCACTTCCTGCAGGGCATCATCGCAGAGGAGAACCGGTTAAAGCCCGATGAGGAGCGCGAGGAGGACAGCGGGAAGTTTCGGGAGGCAGAGCTGAAGATGAGGAAGCTGTTTGGCATGCCTGAGGAGGAGAAGCTGGTGAATTATTACTCCTGCAGCTACTGGAAGGGCCGAGTACCACGACAGGGCTGGCTCTACCTGTCTGTCAACCACCTGTGCTTCTACTCCTTCCTGCTTGGAAAGGAAGGTACGAGCAGCCAACCACAGGCCAGCATTTATTTTTTGTTTTTACACTGAATGTTTTGTTGGATAAAGCTCAAAGAGCTAGAGCTCAGACATAAAGCAGCTGGATCATATGCACCTGATTGAACAGCGGAGACCAAAGTTAGGATAAAGTACTTATTTTTCTTCTCTTATTGATCATTATTAGTTCAAACATGACTGAATCAATTCTGTGGTGTGTGTGTCGGGTGTGTTTTACTAAGATTTTATATAAATCAACCACAGCATTAAAAAAAACTTCTACTTTAAGGCAATCACTGTATTCAGAGTTTGCGTGCAGTGACTACTGAGGAAATGAAAATGTTTTAAGGTCATGTCTGTCAGAAACCAGCAGGATATGTGAGGTTGATTTGATCTCATTCCTCTCTTCATCTCGTCTACAGTTTGATATCTGTGTCCAGTTTCTTTGATTTTATCAGCTGTAGCTTTGTCCTCAAAGGTCTTCCAGGTTTTCTTGGACTCAGGACTCTGGGTCAGCTGTGAGGAAGTGTTTTACATGTTGTGCAGACCATTGAGGTGCATTGTGTTGTATAAAAACTGGCTGAGGGAAAGAACTGTGCTTCGGAGTAAGACCTGATTCACGTTTCCGTTTAGCCATAGAAGAACCAAATCTCAGCACTTCCTCTTGCACTGTGGGTGAAGTCGTTTTTATGATGGTGTCTATCTGAACCATCTCGAACTTTCTGCCCTCACTGAAGTGAACTATAGACCAGTTTTCCTCACATCATATTTTTCTCAGCCTTTCAGTTCTTTCTCTTGTTCATAGAATGGGTCGGTGCAGAACGTCCACACATCCATTCATTCCCTAACTTTTTTAATGCTTATCCGCATTCGGGTCACAGGGGTACCAGCCTAAGCAAAGCTGTCCAGACCTGCCTCTCCCTGGCCACCTCCTCTAGCTTATCCAGGGGGATGCCGAGATGTTCCCAGGCCTGGTCAGATGCCTGAACCATCTCAACTCAGAATGACTGAGCTCCACAGACTCCTCTCTAAGGGCTGAGGGTGGCTAGGTTCATCTCTTTATTGTGAACAAACTTCTATAGAGAGTGATTACAGGTATTCCCAGGTAACTCACCTTAACCAGGTAACAAAAACTCAAAATGTTCTTCAGTTTGTTTGTTTTTTCAAATTTAGGAGAACCTTGAATTAGAATAAATAGTATGTTGAAAATGTTAGAAAATATAGATTTTTCTCTAATTTTGGTCTCTACTGTAGAAATCCATGCATTTTCTTAGCCAGCACTGCATCCTGGAGCGTATCCCAGCTATCTTTATGTGTGAGAGGTGGGGTTTAGAAGAATTTAGAAGTTCTTTGTTGATGTCATCTTGTGACCTCTGACCTCAGTGACTCTGGTGGTGCCATGGACTGAGGTGACCCAGCTGGAGAAGAACGCCACCCTGCTGTTTCCAGAGAGTGTCCGCGTAAGCACTCGCGACACTGAACATTTCTTCTCAATGTTTCTCAACATCAACGACACCTTCAAGTTGATGGAGCAGCTCGCTAACATTGCCATGCGACAGTTGCTCGACAATGAGGCATTTGCTGCCGACCCGTCGCTGCCCAGACCCGGCAAAACCTTAAAGAATGTCTCTGCGCTGAAGAGGTGTCACTCTGTTTGTACCAAACGGGTTTCTTTTCCTGTTTTCAGCGCACTCTTTGTTATCTTCACCATCTGTTTCTTGTCTGCAGGGATCTGGACGCCCGGGCGAAGAACGAGCGATACCGGGCAATGTTCCGGCTGACGCAGGAGGAGCGGCTTGACGGACACACGGACTGCACCCTGTGGACGCCATTCGCAAAGATGCATGTTGTCGGACAACTCTTCATTTCCAACAACTACATCTGCTTCAGCAGCAAAGAGGAAGACCTGTGTCAGCTCATCATACCCCTCAGAGAGGTGAGCTAGGTCAGCTGGTGCTGCAGGAACTAGATGAGCTGGGGTCAGAGATCACATGATAGTAACAACATCAGACTCTGATATTACAGAGTGCTGCAGATGAACACAAATACTTTCATACTGTGGTCATTTTACCCATCGTCCTCTGCAGGTCTCTATTGTGGAGAAGGCGGACAGCAGCAGCGTCCTGCCCTGCCCTGTCTCCATTAGCACCAAGAACAAGATGAACTTCCTGTTTGCCAACCTCAAAGACAGAGACTTCCTGGTCCAACGTATTTCTGACTTCCTGCAGCGAACGCCAGACAGCTCGTGGGGCGACGCCAACCCACTGTCTCAGATTAGTCACTTGGTATGTCCATCACAGCTTGTACCATGGTTCAGCTTGTTTCACAGAGTCCTCATGGTTTTTGGTTTTGTCCTCAGGCGTCCTCCGGTGTACCCCCATCTTCTTCTCCAGGTTCTGAGTCCATTCAGAAGGGACAGCATTACCACCCTGGCCTACCCACAGCCATCCAGGGTCTCATCCAGCTCTACCACCGAGATGACCCAGAGGACCTGGGACCCAAAGCTGTAAGTACACATCCCCACAGTACCCAACTGTACTGTTAGATATGTGGGAGGACTGTCCAGGCAGTCCTGGTACTATTAAAGACTTGGCACTGATCTTTCCACCCCTCATTTCCTCCCTCCTGCAGATGAGGGAGAAGATGAAGGAGGAATCATGGAACATCCATTTCTTAGAGTTTGGTCGAGGTGTCTGCATGTACCGGACTTCCAAAACCAGAGAACTCGTCCTCAATGGGATCCCAGAGCGCCTGAGAGGGGAGCTGTGGTTGCTGTTCTCTGGTTAGTGTTCACTCATCATCCATCCATGAATTTCTGTTTATGCACATTTTCGCATACTCATCTGTCCTCCTGTCCATCCAGGAGCACAGAATGAGATGGCGACCCACCCTGGTTACTATGGTGAACTGGTGGAACAGGCTATGGGGCTATGCTCATTGGCTACTGAGGAGATTGAGCGCGACCTTCACCGCTCAATGCCCGAACACCGAGCCTTCCAGAACGAGATGGGCATTGCCGCCCTGCGCCGCGTCCTCACCGCATACGCCCACCGCAACCCGGGCATCGGATATTGCCAGGTACTCCCGTAAAGCAAAAATAAACAGAAGTGTCCGGTATCCCAATCAAACTCAGGGGGACTGAAACGACCCCCTGACACAGCTTATGAATTCTGCACTAACATGATGTTTAAGAATGTATAATGCATCCTGAGGTGGTGGGCAGGCCTGTGAGGTGATGTCAATTTGTTGTTTTTGACCAGTTGTCTCCTCCACCAGGCAATGAACATCGTCACCTCTGTCCTGCTGCTCTACTGCACCGAGGAAGAGGCCTTCTGGCTGCTGGTGGCGCTGTGTGAGCGTATGCTGCCCGATTACTACAACACCCGGGTCGTGGGTCAGTAGGAGGCATGGTCACAGGCACCAGAGTAGATCCATCCTCTGATGGAGATGGGGGTCTGAGGAGTCCTACTTTTGGGGTTAGGGTTAGTGATGTGGTTTCTGTGTGTCCTACAGGAGCGCTGGTGGATCAGGGGGTGTTTGAGGAGCTGACCCGGTCCTTCCTCCCCCTGCTCTACGAACACATGCAGGAGCTGGGGGTCATCTCCACTATCAGTCTGTCCTGGTTCCTCACCCTCTTCCTGTCTGTGATGCCCTTCGACAGTGCCGTCCTGTTGGTTGACTGCTTCTTCTATGAGGGGATCAAAGTCATCTTTCAGGTAGGTCTGCTGCTGGACCCGGGGACACCCATGGATCCATTTGGTGTCTTACTCTTTGCATTATTTTTGGATGTGAATGAGATCTTACTATAGCTGAATGACTTCCTGTCTCTAAATGTACCTGCAGGTGGCGCTGGCTGTCCTCCATGACAACATGGACGCCCTGCTCTCCTGTAGCGACGAGGGAGAGGCCATGACCATCCTGGGCAGGTACGAGTCCAGAGGCAGAATCGGCTCACTCCAAACTGTTCTGTGTACACCTGAGGAATAAATCCAACCTGTGCTGCAGGTACCTGGATAATGTGGTGAATAAACAGATGGTGGCTCTGCCCATCCCTCACCCGCACGCCCTGCTGACAAGTGGAGACGAGCCCCCACCTGAAATCGACGTTTTCGACCTCATAAAGTCATCGTATGAGGTGACTGTTGATGTGATTTGGCGCTGTATGAAGAAAGCTGAACTGAAAATTGTGCTGAATAGATGTGGTCTGCACCAAAGCAGAGACCCTCAAATGCCACTGTTGGTTTTAACAGAGATGCAGTTTTTGTACTGAACATGAACTATTGTTGGGATTAATTCACAAAAATGCACCCAGTGGACTGTGGGTGATCGAAAAGTGCACGCTATGCACAAACATGCAGTCAGTACATTTCAGTAATTAACTGCTGAGAGTAGCGCTACACTGTGAGTCTTTCTTGTTCTCCAGACGAGCTGCTGGATCTTCCTCGGCAGGTTGATGAGCAGGTTTGGTGGTGCAGGAAGGATCTTTGTGACATCTTCTGATGAAAGGTGTCCTGTTCTCTCTGAGGTAACTTCAGCTTCTTCTTCTTCTCTGTGCAGAAGTTTGGCAGTCTGCGGTCTGATGTCATTGAGCAGATGAGGTTCAAGCAGAGGTTAAAGGTCATCCAGTCCCTGGAGGACACAGCCAAGAGAAGTGTGGTGGGTGTTTTTATCATTGATGAGCTTATACAGCATGTTAGTAAAGACGTCGAGCTCAGAGGTGTGTGTGCGTGTGTGTGTGTGTGTGCGCGCGTGCGCGCAGGTGAGGGCGATGATGACAGAGTCGGCCTTCAGTATCGAAGAGCTAGAGGAGCTCTACTGTCTGTTCAAGGTGAGTTCATGTTTCTCATACGGTTCCTCTGCTGACCTGATGTTCAGTTTTCAGGCGTGAAATAAATCAAAAACATTTTTTCACTGATTCTGTTAAAAAGTGTTTCAGCAAACAGGATGAAGCATCGCTCTGCCTGCCTCTTCATCATCCTGCAGGCTGATCCAGAGCTGCTCAGCCTCTAATCTTTCTGCTCCTGATGGATGCTCTGAGTTTGCTCTGTGAGTCTTCTCTATGCTGCACTCCGACAGCGAGCCTTCTTGGCTGTATGCTGCGATGAAGGAAAGAATCCCTTCCCATGGTCTTGTTTTTGCTGCTGGACCAAACTGTTGATGTTCCTGATGTTCTCGCTGTTCTTGTTTAACAGCAGCTTCCATCACCTCTTCACACCGCTGATCACTTATGAAGAGATATAGGTGTAACCCGCACCTGTTTATCAAACAGGAAGTGACTTTGTTTTTGTTTGACCTTCAGGAGTCCGAACTTCTTCTTTTTCAAACTTGTTCTGTGATGTAGAGACAAAACTATAAAACTTGGTCTACCTGTATGTTAGCCTCTAAGCCCACCTCCATCTTTGTCCATCTCACCAATCCAGTCCAAACACATGACCAGCTGTTACTGGGGTTCCAGCAGCTCTGCCGCTGAGCGTCACGATCCCAGCCTGCCGTACCTGGAGCAGTACCGCATCGACCCAGTTCAGTTCTGTCAGCTCTTCATCTCGCTCGCTCCCTGGGTCTGTGGAGGCCACAACCCAACGCTGTCGGCCCGCCTCTTCAGGCTCCTGGACCAGAACCAGGACGGGCTAGTCAACTTTAAAGAGTTCATCACCGGACTGAGTGAGCCCAGATTACATCTTCCGACTACATATTAGAGATTATAGATTAGCGATCCGAATGACAGATTCAATTTACATCTTCGTATTATATATTACAGGTCCAGATTTTGGCTTCAGATTACAGATTTTGATTTTAGATCCAGATTAGAACTTCAGATTACATATTGGTGATCCAGATTACATTTTCAGATTCTAGATGATAAATTACAAATGTCATATTCAGTTTACAGATTCAATTCAATTCAATTTTATTTATATAGTGCCAAATCACAACAACAGTCACCTCAAGGCGCTTTATAGTTTATAGCTTCAAATTACAGATCTAGTTTATAGTGTCACATGAAATATTACATGTCCAGATTAGAGCTACAGGTTGGAGATTACAGAGCTCCACAGGCCTTAGTGTGTGTTTGTTTTACAGGTGGGATGTATCACGGGGACATGACGGAGAAACTGAAGCTACTGTACAAGCTCCACCTACCTCCAGGTAACACAGCTCACCTGTACAGGAGGTGAGTGTAACCCTGAATCATAAGGGTTACTTCTAGAGATCAGCTCTTCCTTATTTCGCACTGATCCGGTTTTGGTTCTGATGCGTTCTGTAAGCCACTGGCCGTGATGTCAGAGGTTCCAGCTTTTACACTGCCAGATTTTCGAGGGTTGGGTTTTGAGTCTCTGTGGGGTCTCCTGGTTTTTGAAGGCTAGTTAAATTGAGACATGGTGAGAACTGAATGTATCAAAGTGAACCTGGATCAAAGACTGAACCACAGGTGGAGAACCTGCTGACTCACCTACTGATTGTTTGTTGTAGCTCTGTGTCCGGAGGAGACGGAGTCTGCTCTAGAGGCCACACAGTTCTTCACTGAGGAGGAACCTCGAGGTGAACGCACGTGCGCACACACACACACGCACACACGCACACACACACTCCTTGATCCTGGATCGGTTGGAGGTCACTTCCTGTTAAAGTTCTTCCTCCCTGCTGCTCAGAGAGGATCCTGCAATTGTCGGTAACTGCTGAGTCTGCGGGAAGCTTAAATCAAACTGATCAATCTGCATGAACAAACCTTCAATTAACACACCTGAACATTTCACTCTGCTTCTCCTTCCTCTTTTCCTTCTTCCTCTTCCTGTGATGTTTCCCTCCAGAAGCTTCCTTCTCTGATCAGAATGCATTGCGGCAGCTGGAAGTGATGCCAGGTTTGTGTCTGCTTGGTTTGAGGGTTAGGGACGTTACTCTGCTAACATTTGCTAAGTTATTCTAATGTAATTCTAATGTTTTCCTTATGTTTTTGTGATGATGATCGTTCATAACATTAGCTGATCATTTGAAAATTTCCGGCTAAGGTAGCAGGTGAATTCCCCTGGGTTAGCTACACTTAGAAGACCGTCAGGTCGTGCTGACTCCATCCATCTTTAGACCGTCTGTTCCTTTCTCACATTTAACCCCATAATAATGATAATGAGGATAATGATGACTTCTATCTGAACAGGTGAGGAGCCAAAAGATGGAGAGAGTGAGGAGAAAAAAGGTAACTTCCTGACTCGAGTCTTTAAGGAGGAGGAATCAGTGAGGCTTGGACCAATAGTTTGACCCCTGACCTTTGGTCTGTTTTAGAGGTGAAGGACTACAGGTACTACCTGAGGATGTGGGCCAAGGAGAAGGAGTCCAAGAGAGAGACCATCAAAGACCTTCCGAGGATGAACCAGGTGAGCCTGTGAGTGTCACATGTCTCACCTGTGTGTCACACCATTTTTATTTATTTTTTTACAGACACAGGTGTGACACGCAGGTAGCAAGGATGGTTCAAACCAGGAATCTAACCCCCCCAGACCTGTGAGAGGCAGTGTACACCTGGACAGGTGGCCACAGAGAGACTGATTTATTTTAATAAAATTAAGTACCGTATATCTTCCAATAACCGCCGGTCTCTTTTAAACGCCTGTTTCTAATAAACGCCGGGTTTGAAACCACGTCGCGCAAATAGACGCCAGTCTGCAATAGTAGACCTTCGACCCAGAAGTCCCTCTGACAGGGAGGGACACTGCAAGTGCTGCTCTGGGTAGCAGTCCCCCTGTAAGCACACAACTCGGTCTGCACACAACAAGCAGACCGAGTCCAAGCTTAAGCAGATGAGGACAGATACTGAGTGAGGAGCTGCGTCGCACTCCACTTCCCCTCCGTCTCTCGAGTGCAGGCTCCTCAGGCTTTTATAATCACTCCGGGCATCCAATCCACCAATCGTTGCTTCTGGGAGTGTCGAGGAAGCCCCCGGCAGATTGCCGAGTAGCCAATCCTCTTCGAGGG
>VOQK01033750.1:0-23254 GCA_015052645.1 Benitochromis conjunctus
GGTGCACCACCACATTATGGGTGCCAGGTCCGAGCATTCCTAGATGAACAGTTTCCTGGAAAGTGGATTGGTCATCGTGGGCCAGTTGAATGGCCCCCAAGGTCTCCCGATCTGACCCCCTTAGACTTTTATCTTTGGGGTCATCTGAAGGCAATTGTCTATGGTGTGAAGATACGAGATGTGCAGCACCTGAAACTACGGATACTGGATGCCTGTGCTGGCATTTCTCCTGCGGTGTTGCTATCAGTGTGTGAAGAGTGGGAGAAGAGGGTTGCATTGACAATCCAACACAATGGGCAGCACATTGAACACATTTTATAAGTGGTCAGAAACTTGTAAATAACTCATGAAAGAATAAAGTTACGTTGAAACCAAGCACACCATTGTTTTTCTTGTGACATTACCAATAAGTTTGATGTGTCACATGGCCCTCTTCCTATTGAAAAAACAAAAGTTGTATCCAAGATGGCCGACTTCTAAATGGCCACCATGGTCACCACCCATCTTGAGGAGTTTGCCCCCTCACATATACTAATGTGCCACAAACAGGACTTTAATATCACCAACCATTCCCATTTTATTAAGGTGTATCCATATAAATGGCCCACCCTGTACATTACCCAGTGCAAAGGTTTTTCCAGTTGCAAAAGATTCACAGATACTCATTACTGACAAAGGCAGAGGCGTGGCGAACCAATTAAAAACGTTAATAAACAAAATAAGTGAATATAATATCGAGCTGCACCAAAGAAAACAGCAAATTAAGCGTCGGGACTTAAATACTTCAGAACATTTAATGAAAACAACATCATTACCACACACTGCTTAAAACAACAAGATTCAACACCAACTATATTGCTCTAGTTAAAATAGCAGCTCAACAATATTATTAATACGGATAAGGACAGGCCACCGGTGCTACCGATTACTCACCCGTGACATCACTGCAACTTAAATGGTGCTTTAGACTCCCATCCCGTTGTTTACGCTCACGTGCATCAGAGGGAACCTCACCAAACATGGCTGGCCCTCAGAGCTTGGTCCAGGAAGCCCACCATGATGATGATGATGATATACACATATGCATATTCACTTTGTTTGATTAAAGATACTGAAGCAGGTTTTGATCAGGTAGTACGGTTGTTGTTGGGTTAGTCCTTCGTTGCACTGCAGCATGTGACAATAATTAAAAGCTACACTTTAGCTGCTATCAGTGGCTCATGGCCAAAGCACCACTCATTTCACCTGAATCCTTCACTCTCTCTCCTGATAATTATGTCCCTCCATCTATTTTCTTACCACGTTTATTTCACCTTCCTCCGTCTCTTCCTCACTTCTCCACAGCTGGTGCAGCAGCAGCCATTAAGCTTTTCAGCTCCACCTTTTGTCCACTTCTGCCACACTTAGCTTTTAATACACGGTCGCATTAAGATATTTGATTGGGCAACACAGTGCCAGTAATGAAAACGAACGAATGGGCCGCTGTCATGCTTGTATGGTTGGTGCGCAGAGGTCCTTCAGACTAGTCCATCGGCCCAAAAGTGCTCGGCCCAACAGGAAAATGGGCCAGACTAGCAGTCCAGCCATGATTATAACCAACCTCTGATTAGAGAGCCAGGAGAGGGGTAAATGCTGTGTTCACAGACACTATGCAGGAATGAAACATCTTCTACAAAACATAACCCACTACACCAGTTATTCCAGACACTTGATTGCAGTTCTTGCTGCCAACATTGGCGCAACCAGTTATCAGGTTTGTATGGGCAAACATTCACAGCACTATATAATATATATTTCACCACAAAGACAAAACACAGATATCTAAATATCTCCTGCGTCTGCTCATCCACAGAATGAAGCGTGTTGAGTTGGAATAACTGGTGCAGGTTGTGAGCTGGGTAAATGTTCTGAGAACCAGAGTAAGTGGCAGAGTTAGCGCCTCAGCGAGCATCCAACAACTTCAGCTTTATCTTCTCTTGCTGATAGGAGCGAGTGGGTCCAAGTCATGCAGATTGTGTGTATTAAAACAGCCACTCCGTAAAATTGCTGAACTGTATGTAACACATGCGCACACACAATCAAATGTAGTACAGCAAAGACATTTATTTTCAGAATCGGCACAACAGTGGACCGTTTATCTTGGGAAAATGTTAAATCTACACCTAAATTATACCTGTGCAGTTCCTGCGTACTCACAGCCACACTTTGAAAACTCCACTGCTTAATAATATTTCAGTCTTGTTTAGATGCGTCCTAAAATGTAAGTGCTTATTTTGCTTTAAAAACTGGAGGCAGTGCATCCTAGTTTTTATGCTTTTTCATATGCTAGACGGAAATGCCTCTTCAAACGTCGACACTCATTGACGGTATAATGAACTCCAAAGTGAATTCTGTTTTCCAACACTGAGACTGTTTCCAGGGAAAGTAGAGCAAGCAAACTGTGTGGCTGCTATAAAAACATACAGTACACAATATCTGGTAATGTCGACCGCGGCTCAGAAGAAAAGTAGTGTTTTTCCCAAGAGCCTAGTACCTGGGTGGTATGAATAGAAAAGAAAAATATCGTGGAGGATGAAGAATGAAAGATGATGAAAACATAAAACATGCAGTGTTTGGCCTCATCAGCAAGATCTACGACTACAAAGGTGAAACTCCCATCGCTTTGAATATATTCTCTTTCCAAAGTGTGTACTTGGACCAGCATCAGTGCATACATAAGGCTTGGCAACAAGTTTATATATATGTATATATATATATATATATGAACCCTCTGTGCGATTCAGATTTCTGCGTCTTTGTACTTTTCCATTACAGAGGAGAGGTGAAGTACATTTTTTTCTCTGCTGATGAAACAATGAATTCGTGAAACTGAAAGGCAGAGTCTGGGGTGATGTAAAAAAAAAAAGTGGGTGTCTCTTTGAGTGCATCCTCAGGCTGATATAGCACTTGTACAGGCAGAATGAGAATCTTCAATTTAAGTGATCAATTTGGATACCTGATGATTGGCTGTCGTCTGTTTCAGTGGTTGTTGTTGTTCGTGTGACCTCCAGTTTCGTGCTTAGTAGTGGTGCGCAATACTGCATCCAAGTGAAGATATGTTCAGTATTGCCAACACCAATGCTTTATAAAGGCAGCTGAGGGGCGAGCAGTGTGTCATCATCAGTTTACAAATGTGAAAAATAGACTCGGCGATCACAAAAAGGTTCAGATATTTTTTGACGTATATTTTCACTCCCCTCAAAATATCCAGCACAACTCAGTGGGCTGCATACTGAATATGGAGGAAACAAGTATGGATCCCATCACACTAGTATCGCTCCAGTACCGGTGTTGGTATCGATACTATCGATGGTTGGATCTATCCGTCCATCTGTAGTGCGTAGTAATGTGCAATATGTTCTTGTCTAAAAAGTACTAAATGAAGTATTTTACCAGTAGAGAATATGTATTTCCTAATGTGGTTCCATCCAAATGTCAAAATTAGGACATAAAGTTTTAAAAAATCAGTTTCTATTTTCTGTTTATATTGAGACAGCTTGTTTGCCGGCACTTCTGTTTATTAAATGGCTCTGACAGCGTGACAGCCTTTTGCACCGGGACAGTAAACGTAGCAGTGGTCACATGCTGAAACTAACAAGCACATGAGTGAAACAAAATTTCACCAAATGTTTGTTTTATGTTGTCCCTCCACTATGGCCGACAGCCTAATGGTTCCATTCAATCATATTTTTAAACCTCTTAGTGCGTGGCTACCAATAGTGTAAGTGGTGGGGCATCTCCTGGCACCATGCAGCTAAATGCTCTGCCTCCTAAAGTCCTATTCATGTTTTCCGACCATCACTCTGTCAGTGCTTTCAGAACACATTGAGGCACTCGAGCCGAGACGCCACGGCGCTGTGCAGCCGAACATTTCATTGTTTGTAGCAGCAGGCAGAGATAACAAGCCAAAACGCTGACCATCATCAACATCAACTTCTTGGAGTGTGGCAGTAACAAAAAGCAGGGACGCAATGAAAACGCCACTCGGTCGTCTCTGAAGAGGCTGATGAAAATGTATCTTAAACTACCATGGATGACTGCGGCTCTTCAGTTAAATCTGCACGACACCTTTAAACACCTCGACAAAAGGAAGACTGTACTACTATTAATACTAATAATAGTAGTGTTTTAATAAGCACTTTAGCAATCATTACTGAGATTTAACTGCACAATCACTGTTAAAGTTAACAAACTGAAAGCACTGCTTTACCTAAATCCTAACGTCCTCTGGGAGCTCATCCCTCTTTCACATGTGGTAAAGAAAACGAGCGCTGCAGACGGGAGCTTCTGTACATTCAGGTCCCGTATATGGAAATCAAAGCTTAAACTAAGTCCACTGTAATCCCTCTGCCTTGATTGATAGCAGGCTTGTGGACTTATTATGCTAAAGCTCACTGTTTATACAACAACAGATGAGAATGACTGCCTTGTCAAATAATTACCAGCAACAGTCTTGAGACGTGTGTGTGTGTGTGTGTGTGTGTGTGTGTGTGTGTGTTACGCACAATGTCAACAACACCCATTATTGACAGTATGCAGGCTCATTAAACATTTTGAGGTAGCCCGTCGCTTGTCAGGTTCAATTTTCATCATTTTAATGGCGCTCTAATTTGTCCAGTGAATCCTGTGGCGTTCCCAGTTCCCTTAAAAAGAAAGCCTGACTGATTTATGTTGTAGCTGTTTACCGTGGGGAGCGGGCAATTATTCTCTACTGATTTTAATCTCAAAGCAAGTTTGTTTTAAAAAGAGGGCTTTTAAAAAATGCAAAAGGGTGATATTGTATTATTAACAAGTTTGTGACTTGAGGGTAGGGGAAAGGGAAATATAAAGAAGGGTTGATACACTGTGTCCGCTGTGTACGCACACAGCTTAAAGGCACTCTGCAATGAGGTTCTCACCTGCAAAGTCCCCCTTGGATTTGATAGGAAAATAGACCACGCATCAACCTTATGGAGCGTGACAGCAGAGTCATGATCTTACACTTATTTATAGTTCTGGTGTGGATGGACTGAAGCACCCGGAGGCAGGGAAAAAATCCAAACATGAAATGTAGTGAATATCATATTTGCAGCGCGACAGTCAGCAAAGATAACGTGCAGATGATTAATCAGACATACCAGTGATCAAAGTTTTTTCTTCAGTCTGAATGAATAATATCAAACTATGTCGGTTGTATTATTGTTAAACTCGCCTCATTACTTGAATGATTATGTTTTATCCCTGTATTATAACCTTTGCTTGCTGCTGCAGAGGATTTGCAACAATATTGGATTTTTTCATATTAAACTCCTCGTTGCACAGTGAGAAGCACCAATTAGAATTTAGCAAACAGCTCGTTAGGTTTGTGGCTTCGAAGCTGATCGCTAATAACTGAAGTCTTCTCATTGATTTTTCAAAACAGTCCGAAAAAAAAAAAAAAAAGTTTCAGCAAGTTAGTGAAGCTATAAATGTTAAGCAGTGGGAGCTTCTCTGGTCTCTGATGGCACCTGTAGATACCTCCCACCAAGCCTAGCCTCTTAAAATCAATAACCTGAACCTTGTGTCAGATTCAACATGACAGATGACTTCACTCACTGAATGTGTGCCCAGTGCTGCAGGGTATATATTCTGCATGTGATATGTCACTCCTAGACACTGAAAGGTGTGCCGTTTCATAAATAATAAATATGCATCGTTCTTCTTTAGCCTTCCGAGTAATGACTGAGTCGCTGAGAATAATCACTCAGGTCTGGAAAATGCCTTTTTTCCCCCCTCCTTCCACATCTTCTGCTGCTGTGAGCCTCCAGGGGCCCACCAGCTCGATGAAATCACAGAGCCTTCTGCTGAGGCAGGTTGAAAGGTTTTCTCTTTACATCAATTTGAACATGACTTTCTAACTTCTCCGGTAGTTCATTAATAATATTTCTCGGTTGCAGCGCCCAGCGAGCGATCTAGAAGCTTCTGACGTGAGCCACACTGGCACAGGAAGGGAATAACGAGGTTTTGTATACCTGTGAAACACATTTTACCTGATGCCAGATTAAAGAAACGTCCACAGAAGAGTTAAAGGATTGACCCAGTTTGAAGAGAATACAGGAGGTCATCGTCATTGGATTTGAGCTTGCCTTATATTTTCTTGTTTTTCTCACACTGTGTCAGTATTTTTGAACATACTGCATTTTGTAATCTGCAAATTAAAATGCATTTTGTCAAATTAAGTCGGTTTTGATTGGAAATACTGAGTCAGTTGATTATGAAATCAAGGGTTAGGCAGCAGTGAGACAACCACAGATGCTCCTCAGGTTTGTTGTTCAAGTTTGCGTTTTAAAGAATAACAGAAGAAATGGAAATCACTTTTAATTCTCTGTACGCTCCTAACATATAAAAATGGCCCTTTATACGTTGTGCATGGAGAAAGGCCATGCTCATTTCTTTATGTTCCCCTTTTCCTCAGAACACAGCAGTAGTATAAGGCTGTACTGGTTTGCTACGGCACAAACGATTCATGGACTGTAAGTAAGATATCAGCCACGGCTTCTGCAGAGGTGCACGGCTTTGCTAGACCTGTGGCTTTGCCACGGAGACAAAGCAGTCAGTTGTGCCCTAAAATAAATCATCCAATTCGTTCCTCTCTCCAGCAAGAGTCCAGCTCTTACTGGAGAGATAAGGCATCGTGATGCTCAGGATATCAGATGTCTCAGTTACCATGGTAGAAAGGCTAAAGACCGTTTAATGTCAGGCTCAGGTGAAGTCAGACATTTTACGTTCTCACGTACAGATGTGCCAGAGATGTCTGCGTCACAGACCGGCAGACCGCTGATCTTCTTCGTTGGTATCCTGCAATGTTTCTGTGAAAATCTGAATAATTTGACTTTATCGTGTTGCTTTTGTAAAAAATTCAATAAAGAAGCGTCTGCATTTGACTTTCTGCTCTTCCTCTTCCACTTCTAGTTTTTAGTTAAAAAATGTGGCATCTCTGACATTTCTGCTTTCCCACGCTGTCAACGCACCAGACGTTCGGTTAGCCTCCCGTGTCCAATGAACCGATCAGTTGGTGGATATTGATTTTTAAATGTCATAGCTGTCTTGCATAAACCGGCACTTCTCCTATCGCCATGCGGATCTTTACTGTACTCCCAGCTGAAAGAGCGAGTCTTACAAATTTTCCTTCACCTCTTTATCTGAGCTGCTAGAGCAAGAATCCCCCATCTGCAGGTGAATGCACAACAAACATATCCCTAATCACATCAGCCAGATTTGAGCAATTAAATATAGTAACTGGTGTCAGAGCTCACCTCTACACAATGATGCTATTTTACTGAGATTTACAGAAATGCACAGTGGAGCTTTATGAACTCGAATTACTAATAAAATTACAGCTTAAAAACAATACGCACCGCCCTCGTAACAGAATGCACCGATCGGCAAACCTCATTGTATCTCATATGTCTCCTTTTACAGACCCTGTTGGTTTAGATGCTCAGTCCATTTGCAGACAGATTTTAATGTACTACACTTATTATATTTGTCCAGTAAATTCATTTTCATTATTATTAAACTGCACAACATGACTAAAGTACACTTTATTTTCTCCCCCAAGGGTACAGCATGCGCACCAACACCACAGAAACTATAAATGATAGTACGAATGACCATACAGTACAATGACCACATGCTGTTACACTATATAATCCTTCAGCCTGCTGAACCTTGTGTATTTTAGTACTAACTTATTATAACATTCTCTCTGTTCTTGATGAGTAATTTTATTATTTCAGCCCATAGTCTGCAATTTTCTAAAGGTTACAGGCGGAGCAGAGGCATTTCTGTGCAGAATTGTGACAAAGCTGGCATCATTTTAAAGGTTAGAAAATATATAAGTAAGGCATTAACTTCTGAACCCCTTGAAATAAAAGCTTCTTCTCAGAGTGCCTTCTCTCCTACTGCAGGGAGAACTATTTATTTGAATCATAAAAGTAAAATATGGAGCGTGCATTCATAGTCTTACTGGTAGATGTGCTAAAACATTGGTCGCCTGTTGGAGTTGAACAGAACAGAGGACTTTTACTGCTTCTGCACATATTATGGGAGATATAATGGAGTGATGGTAATGTGCAATAAATTGATAATTGATACGAGAGATGATATGTAATTGGTGGCTGTTTAAGAGCTTATTGATTTATACCTTATAGTAACAGCTTAGTGACAAATTGCAATGGTAGAAATGACAAATTGTCTCACTGGACTACACTTCTGCCTCGTCTGTGTACAGTGCACGAGTCCTGCTAAAAGCCACTTTTTGAAGCAACTTGCTATTAATGGAACGCTGACATCTGCAAAAAGTCACGCAAGTACCATTTAAAGGAGGGCTGGGAACTGCGAGGCTGTGTGATTAGTCACGAGTAAAAGCCTGAAGTTTAATTAAAGTCATCAGGCAATTAGGAGCCAGCACGATAGTGCTTTACAATGCATTTCTGTCTTGTCCATTACCCAGTCTTAATCAAAGAAATCCCTTCACTGATGTTATGAGCTATAAATGTTACCAGAGTATATGGGTCAGCCACACAGAGACTAGTCATGAAATAGAGCCTTTGTCAATTAATTGCCAACATGGTGTTTATTATTTTTCTCATTCATGCTCTGAGCTTAAGCATGAAGAAAACAGGCTGTGGTAAACTTTGCCACGATAAGGTGGCTCACACAGGTAAAGCATGTGATCTTAGTAAGACAGTACAGCACATTTTGTTGGGCGTGTCAGAAGAATCATCTGATCTCAAAGTGCTTTAACTCTGCAGCTGGTCACCCGTGACACTCGAAACACGCACTGCTGGACAGATTCGTGAGTTTCCTGTAGTTGCTGGTAAGTAGCATAATAACAGCAGTGGCTGCAGACATGCTCACTACAGTCACACGGACGTGTGTCATGCATCTGGAGGAGGAAACATTGAACATGTACATTCAGTACCTCAAACTTCCTCATCCAACATTGTAAAAAAAAGAGTGTTGCCTTTTGAAATCGAACATTTCTTTTTGAGATATCGTCTATGTTTTACCAATATCCTAAAAATCATTCAAAAGTGCTTTCCAGTGATGGATATTTCTGATGGTACCCAGCTATTAATGCTATAAATGGTTGATTGATTACAGGGTGTGAAGGATGAGGAACAATAGTGAGGACACGGTGTGCTAGCCGCAGACATGCTGTAATGGAGTGTGAAAGCACAGAAGATGAAAAGTAACAGATGAGGAAAAATGAACTTGACCAAGTGCAGGGCCACCGTGAGACCCGGGATTCATCGCAAGGATTCAATAGTGTCAATATTTATTACTGGAGCTCCATTAGCGATGACTGTGGCTCATTAATATGGGCCCGGCTGCTCCCGATGACCTTCACAATCCCTGCTGGCTCTGTTGGATTTACATCAGATTGAATAAGATGTGTTGAAAACGAGAAGATGAAAAAGAAGAAAGAGAAAAGAATCTTTGCCAGAACACACGCAATTAGTCCTGCTGCATCTGAAGAGGTCCTGACATAAAATTGCAAAACTTTCTTTGCAGAAAAAGAAATCAATACTTGACAGTACATCACTGAGTTAAATCGTAGTATTGGATGCCTCAGCGTTTCTTTTTCTTTTACATGCCTCTTGCTGATTTTGTTAGCCAATCAAGACAGTTACAGACAGGTCAAAAAAGAGACTTACATGATGGAAAAACAAGTCAAGCTATAAAATTCACTTTTGTCCGTTGGCTGTGAAAACTGAAAACTGAACAATGCTCTCAGTTATGTATGACTAGAGGCAAATGAATGAAGCTACACATACTTGAATCCAAATTTAAAGCTCTCTGATTAATATCCTGTACAGCGTTTCGTAGGATTTCTAACCTGGAGATCGTGACAAACTGTGTCATATCCTGTATCAGCAGCAGTTCAAATCAAATTACATATAATACATCTAGGATTAGGATTCAACTTTATGGTCATTACACATGTATAAATACAGGCTAACGAAATACAGTTTGCATCTAATCAGAAGTGCAATAAGAGCAGATTATTTACAGATAAGGGTAGAATAAAGGGTGGGAATAGTTATGTGCAGATTATGTACAAATAAGTTAAGTATACAGATGTTTATATTGATAGACAGAGAGCAGATATACAGATGTACTATGGACAGATGTAGCGGTGTGTGGTAAACACATCTACAGAGTCCTATGAATATATCTACAGTAGTGAAAACGTAGCGCTCTGGATAGACTATAATAGTGAACAGTGTACGCACTACAACAGAGACTATGCTGTGTCAGTGTCCTAAAACTATAGCAGTGCATCGACATGGTGCATATGTAGCCAAAAACAAGACTGCACAAAAATACTGAATGCATAATAGTATAAATACTGAGAGTGAACATAAAAGTACACACGTGATTACTCACATGGTGCTTGCACTGCTAGAGATGGTTCATTCATCATTTGAGCTTTTCTTGCTGTTGTTGCACGTAGAAAGTGTCCAGTTTAATATAGGCATGAATTGATTTCCATTTTATTGATTTCTGCCTCCTGTAACGTCCAGTGTTGCCGGGTTACTCCACAATGTGCTGAATTTATGTACAGTATTGATCGCTAATTACTTAAATATATCAGATGAGATAATTTTCTCAGTTGTATGGTTTAGCTTTATGCTGTAGAAGGTACTGAGATACTGACACATACCTTCTACTTCATAAAATAAATGATGGCTGGCTTGTTTTGGCTTTATTTGGGGATGCATTAGTAAATTGACTTTTATTATTTTATACTTAGCTAAGAATTTCAATATTTGTTTTTTTCCAAGCATCATCCTAAAACCGTGTGCCGCCTGCATGCACGAGTGTGCGCTGAAGATTTCTGGTTGTTGCTAAAGTGTCCTTACTATAGCAAGAGATTGTGTGGAGATTATGCATGTTTTCCAGAATCACCTGAAGATTAGCCCTGCAAACAAGTGTGCAGGTGGAGGATTGGCTGTGCGTAAGCCACATTTCCAGTGGAATCAGCACCCCTCTCATTCATCCAGCTATTGTGGCCAATAACACACAGAGATAGCTTAAGAAGTATAATTAGTAGATGAGCCTTTGTGTGGCATTGTCGCCTCTGCCTGAAGACATGTTGGAATGCAATTTGAATTGTTCATGCCAGGAGCCCGAAGCCACGAGTCAATCAGTGTGTTGGAGCCACTTTGGCAGCAGCCAGCTCTCACATGTTAATTAGTAATGACTTTCCCTTCTGGCTGCAGTGTGAGACAGCACAGCAAAGGTGAGATACTTGGGGGAAATATACAGGAAACTTCGAGAGCTCAGCTTGGCGTTTGATCTGCCTGGATGGCTGTTATCTATTGTTCAGTTTCATTTGGTGGCAGTAAATGGAGATGAAAGTGGTGCCATGCTGACACCTGCACTGCTGACAGCATCTTAAGGAGGCTCAGTTCTGCTGCGAAAGTTTGACTTCATGCTCGGGTGAAATTTTCTCCAGTTTGATGCGACTTTGGAATATGCAGCGAGAACCATTAAGTGAAATGGGATTTCAGACTGATTATTTTTAGTGTTGATTGTTTTTAGGTTTACTGAAAATAAATTATAGCAATGCTGAGGCCATTTCCCCAAAACACCCCCAAACACATAATTCAGCAGTTGGTGTGGAGCACCCACAATTTTCTTGTACATGGACAATGACAATAAATGGTTATTCTATTCTATTCTGTTCTATTCTATTCTATTCTATTCTATTCAGGCACCTTATCCTGCCAGATAATGAGTTTTTTTGCCTGTTTTGGAGGATTCTTTATGCTGAGAAATAACTGATTGAGATTTCTGCTCATAAAAATACTCTGAATTTCAAACCGCTGATTGCAGTGAGCCCCACAGAAGGCTGCATGACGCTCATTTTAATAAAGGCTCCGAGCTACACATGAACAAAATTTAAAAGCGCCAGACGTGCTGACCTTTCATTGTGCAGCCATTTTTCTTCTTGTGCTCTTAAAGGGAAGAATGTGAAAGCCCTTGAGAACAATGGGAATTAATTCTTAATTAAAGCAGGCCACACATTACACTGTCCGGTCCCCGTGGTGGTACATTTAGTTATTTGCAGGTACCCTTGAAGCTCTTGTTGATAATCTCAAATGAAGACGCCTTGATTCAAAACAGGGTCACACTGGAAAAAGTACACCCAAGCAATATCTTTGAGGTGTTAAATAACTTTGATAATAACCTTTGATTACTCTTCTTCTGCGTACGACTTCCTGCGTCACCGTTATGCTTTCAGCTTTGGGACTCAGGGGAAAAAGTCACTTTCTGATGGATCCGCTCAGTGGCCTATAAGTGCAAATCTTTTCATGTTCAAGCATTTAAACCATTTAACTTAATGCCACATAATGTGGTCTGTAGTTGTAAGGAGCTCTACTGTGTAATTAAGTTGTTAACTTGGACACAATCCCCTAGTTAGAGCTTTTCAAGCCTGCCAAACACATGATGAGATTTGTTTGCGTCTCTCTACAATAGTTCTGCCGTCTAATGGTTGTAGTGACTAACACCATTCCTCTTCTGGACCGCTGCTGCTGCTAAAAAGAACCTGCAGGCCGTGCATAGAAGTGAATAATAGGGCAAGTGGATTACTCAGGTACAAATGTAACTGTGAATGCATTATACATGCAGTGAAAAATACTGCAAGCCATGTCATTATGAAACTAGTGTTGCTTCAAACTGTGCAGACATGTAGGATTCAGTCAGTGTACATACTGCTTGTTATTCTTTGTATTTTAAAGGTCTTGCACCTGATTTTAATTTCACACAGTGGCTCTAATGAATAACACCAGCTGTCCACGGACTGCATATCACAAAGTACCACATCGGTTGTACAAAGGTATAAAGGTAAGTCTGCAGGAGTGCAGTCCAAACAATCTGAATATATGCAAGACAGATACAAAGAAGACATAACTACTGACTCTCGATATGCATAACTGTGGTCATGGCAACCAAGCAAAAAAAAAAAATGTTACAATCATATTTTTCCAGTCAGTCATTTGTAGTTACTGTAGTTTAAAGTATTCACAAGATTATTCTAAACAGTCATCTAGAGCCAATCAAACATGCTTCGTTTCTTTATCTTGTCTTTGTCTCATTTATGTTAACTATAGAAATCAAACTTATGTAAAGGTGGCAGTCTAATTTATCTTGCACACTGATTCCATGTATTTTTTTGCAATGCAGGTTTTACAGAATGAGGGCAAAGCTACAGGTACATCTGAATATTGTAATCTTTTTC
The DNA here is from genome assembly GCA_015052645.1 of Benitochromis conjunctus. NCBI lineage: Eukaryota > Metazoa > Chordata > Actinopteri > Cichliformes > Cichlidae > Benitochromis > Benitochromis conjunctus. Next base: position 13,313 of record VOQK01033750.1, read on the forward strand.
AACATCTTATTAAAGCTACGAGCACTTTTATACAGTATTCCTACAGTATAATTGCTTATTATGCTATACAGCTTAGATGCAAGGATGAGAAAAGTACTCGAGCTCTGCTCAGGCAGGTAACAATCCAAATCATTTGCTTGACTTTTGACATTTTCATTGTGAAACTGGGAAAATCAGATCAGCTTCACTCCAGCTGTGGACGACATGCAAAGGTGAAATTGAGCAGTTCTGCAACAACAAGTCAAATTATTATGGACATTCACAGAAATGAGAGGCCGTAAAAAGAAAACAGGTAGATTATTTCACCAAGCCTTGCATCACAAAGTCGGGGTATCACATACAGGATGATGGTCGGTTCTCCAATTGCTGGATTTTAGAGAAACAATATAAACATGAACCAAAATGTAATGGCCATGTGAAGGACTCAGAAGATGTCTGACACAGCAAAGCTTGTAGACTGCTCCCTGTGCTGGTTATTACTCAACATCTGTCGGCTGTGGGACAAGCCAGGAACCAATCAGATAGGGGACAAGTGTGTCAACTAATCGGTAGTTTGATCTCTGGCCTCTCCATGTGTCCTTGGGCAAGGTGAGCTAATGGGCCTAGAAACACATTATGAAGTGCTTTGTAAAACTAAAATGATACAGCATATTTTGAGTGATGTGTATTTAATGACGCTAGTTTGCTGATATGAGTCTGCTAAATGGCAGCTTCAACTTGTAACCTATAGGACATAAAACAACTTTGTTGTCTTCTGTCCACCTCTAAATTCATCCCAATCAAGAGACCCAGCTTTGCCTAGTAACAGCAGTCCATGATGCACATCAAGAGCAGCCTGGACTATAATCTGGATTATAGTCCAGATTATAGTCCAGACTAGTGTTTCATTAGGATAATTTAGACTGTAGGCAGATATCCAGATTATCTGTCTACACCTCTACAGGACTGACATTTTCCTTAACCAAAACTACAGAGTCTAACCCAAACGATAAAAAATAGCTCCAGGCTGATAAACAGAAAGAGACATTTTAGATGGAATTGCCTGTCAGTGTCTTTATTGTTGTATTAAATGGACTGCATTTTTATAAAGCACTTTTCTGGTCTTATCAACCACTCAAAGCACTTTACACTACAAGCAACATTCAGCCATCCACAGGACTATTATCTTATACATGCTGCACTTTCTCTATCACACAGCAATGCTGCAGTTTTTCTGCTTCAGTATCCTGACCAAGGACACTCTGACACAAAGACCACAGGAATCGGAAAATTTCACTTGTGATACTCGTAGGTTTTAAAAGTTTGACAATAACATCCTAATTTTAAAAAGAAAAAAATATTATTGCAAAATAAATATTCTTACAGTGTTTGGAAAATGACTGAGAACAGCGTGTATCCATAAACAGGCATAGAGCCGGGTGGGGGGGTGTAGGTTATCTATGGCTGTTTTATTTGGACGTCACGTTGCTTCACATGAAAAGTTTAAGCACTGATTAGAAAAGCAGATGATGTGCTATCACTGACTTCTTTTGGATGACCAAACTCCCAGTATAAACAAATTTAATCGTATGATAGTTTGGGAGAAAAATAAAAAAATGCAAATGAAAAAACAAAAAACATTCACAGAAAATTTAGAAACAACTGAAATTCGGTACAATAAAATTGCCAGACTTGATAGCGGAAGAAAACTGGGTTTTTCGAGTTTGTGCATTAATAAATGACAATTGTCTTTTAATTCTTTATTACAGGTTAAATCATTATATATTGAACTGCAATGTAATACTGAGTAACAACTTGACCCACTTAATAATAATATTTTGCTCATTTCACTATATGACGGGACTTTCCTGCTCCTGTCTTTAGAAACCTTTCAGTTTTTCATGTGTGCGTATGTCACACATGTATATTTATGTGTAAATATGCAGACCTCACTAGAGCCCTGCCCAGCATTCACTAACATCGTGCCATTTGTCTGATTTCTTCACTGACGACCGTCTACCTACATCACTACAATCAGCATCTACACGGTGATTGTTTGAACAAAATAAATCTGATAAGGTCTCTAATCACAAAGGATTTGTAAGACCTTTTAATGAATGAAGTGCTTGTCACCATATCTGTATGTTCATCGTGTGTGTCCTAGTGCAGCGTTATGTAGACGGCTGGTGTCTAACCTCCCTCACACAAGGTTGCATATATAATTCATTTATATTGCCTTTTCATATAATGTTGAACAAAAGCTGGAATTGAATGACCAGCCTGCTGGTGTTCACTTCCCAATATACACGTACCCATTTGCTATTTTTGATAATAGATAGTGCAAACAAGAAAAGTGCAGATTGTACTTCTATATGTAATTAGGATGACAAAATGTACATAATCAGAAAACAGCCCCCGTTTGCCAAAACGGTAAATGATGTAACGACATCGTGAATGTAGAAGTGTTCTGGTTGCCGTGCGGTATTCATTTAAATGAGCTACTCACAATACAAGTACAAAAAATGAAAGCCGACACACCAAACTCTCATTTTCACCTACTGCTTAGAAAATGAGATTTGCAGCATTGTCCCAAACAATTCCAGATGGCGTACGGAGGAACTAAGAGGCATTTTGCATCCAGAAATATATGCATCCCGTTCTCTGACAATGCCCGTGTTCTAGTTTTACTTTGTAATTTGTCTGTATCACTTTCTCTCTTCATCTACAGTGTGTGCCATATGCAAGAAAAAAAACATCAAAATACGGTATGCAGAGTACCACTGCAGCATGTTTATACAGTGACACATTCATGCATTCTCCTACATCGTGAGCCTGAGGACTGTACATATCGGTCAGTTATTTTTCAAGGTCTGAAACAATCACAATTTTATGGAGGACGGGAAAAGATGTCGGCAAGTATTAACTAAAAGCTGCATCGATCGCGGCCTGAAAAATGGGGATAAAATCATTGAGTTGTCAGATTGCCACCTGCTATAACATATGAGGGAAGAGACGGGCATGAAATCCTCATAAACCAAAATGCAGCAGTCTATCATCGAAGTGAGATGAGAAGGAAATGTTTCATGCAAGGTCACAGTGAAGCAAATGTGACATTAAAAACAGCTCAAGACGTTAATTCATTCTAAATGTGCGATTTATATGCCACGGGAAGCTTACCTGACAATATATGCCTTGTAAAGCTTTGTGCAAAGGTCAATCTGAAGTTTCTCTGACAATCTGAGAAACTTTTTGAAGTATTACTTGGTTACAGTGTTGACGGTGGACAATAGAAAAACACGTTTGTTTCATTTGTTTGTCACAAATCATGCTATTTGATCAGGTACTTGAACAAAAGACCAAAAAATGAGGAAGATGAATTACAATACACTTCCAAATGATGGCTTTATTTATTTTTTCAAAGCGCTTATCTTTTTCAGCCCGCACGGTAAACAGGCTGGTCCTATTGTTGTTTATGCAGAGGCTACTTCTTTTCCGCTTTGCAGGTATTCGTTTCTTTAATCTGTTGGTATTGCAGATTGATTGTGCTTTAAGCAGACTGTGGACAATTTATCGAAATTCATACGTTCCCACATGTGCATAATGAGTTCACTTGCACTGATAAGGTCTTTGTGCCCCGGCCGAGACTCGTTGATCGGTCACGGCCAATGCACCAGCTGTGTTCAAAGGCATTTAGCTGTGGTGGCAGTCAGGCGTGAGGGGATAGACCTGGGAAGTCTGTTGTGTATGAGGAAGACAATACCTGACCTTGGCCTCGTGGTGTGAGCTGCTTGGCAAAGAATGTGCTCCACTGTGAATGCAAATGAAAAGGATGAGCACAACACAGAACAAGCTACCTGGAACACTGAGTCACTGTGCTCTGTGCTCTCTAACTTAGCATGCAGCTCACTCTCGAGCTGCGCTCTAATATGACTACTGTTCTCTGATAAAGGCATCTTGGGCCATGAAAGGATGTGATCGAGTGCATAAGTTTTGGTAGAAGAGTCGGGCAGTGGGGGACTTAATGATGTAAACCTTGTATTTCAAAAGATTTTAATCTGTGCTCTGTGGAGACCAGCGCACACTCTCTGGTGTCCTCAGCACTATTTGGCCAGAGGGGGCCTACTACTCAGTGCATGTAAACCATTTGTCAACTGCCACACTCCATGCCTCAGTGCTGATGTGAGGTCTGCATTGCAATACCGCACAATGCTCACCTCAAGTCTTACTCCTGTGAGAGCTCAGCTCCTGAACTCTTACGCCTGTACGCTTACTACGATTCTTCAAAGCCAGTGTTAGCATTCGTCAAAACATACACCTGACCCAATATCAGCTTTTGAACATTAACGTATTTGTTTTTTCTACTGTTTAAATTGTGATGTAAGTTTGAATACGTTTACGAATTGCAGAAGTTTACAATAAACAGTACTTCCATGTTTCCCGGTACCTACATAGCAACACGGAGTGAAATCTTTATAGTGTGTGGGATGTGCCCGTTTGAAGTGTATGCATCTCATTTCAAACCTTATGGCAGTTTGTAAAACTTTAACACCTCTGTTGTTCATCTTTTGTTCTTTCAAACGAGCACCTTGCTGAAACAGAATGAAAAGTGACTGAAGTCAAGTGTTACGCTGCAAAAGTTTTTTAGTGCTTTAGGTCTATTTTCTTTTCACTTATATGCATAACTGCTGTGGTTGTGTATTGGGATTTAAAAGGTGGCAAAATGCAGGTAACTGCAGTGCTGTTTGGAGCAAGCCGTTGGTGTTTCACTGCTGATGTGCTATTTTTATAGCAGGCTGCGCGGGGTTGGGTGTATGTGAGAGTTAAAGTTGAGAGTCATGATTTTTAAGGCATTCATTCATTTCAAAATTGGGAAAGTTGCTTTAAAATATACAAACACACAGAGTACTGTGCAAAAGTCTACAGCCACTCATGACTTCTTTATATTTTGCTTCCAAGGAGTTAATTTCCTTATAAGTCTTTTAAAGTGGTCATAAGTGATAATTCTTCAAAATTTTGAAGGTCTTTATAGTTTTTCTTTGGATGCTGGCTGTTATGTTTTCATTTTCAGTCTAGTCCTTGCACATGAACATCAACTGAAGATTTCTTTTGTTTGCTTGTTAAGCCACTTAACACTGACCTGTAAATCAAGTGGGGAAAAAAGGCACCGAGTCAAGGGATGAACCGGTGTTGTGTTTACAAAAAACTTAGCAAACAGAACCAATTTGAACATTTATTTTTAGGCATGTTTACTGGCAGCCTGCTGCAAAAAACACATAATATGTTAGCATTTCTTTACTTGAATCTACAAGAAATGCCAAGGACAATGCAGTTTGACAGGCAGAAAATAATATTTTTGCACTAACAAGTCAGTAAGTGTGGAGGAGGTCAGGAGAAAGGTAAAACAGTGGGTGTCTACAGCCATCTGTGAAACACAATGGGGGCTCTGTCATGGTTTGGGGCTATATTTCAGCCAGCGGTGCTGGGAATCTTGTCAAAAGTGATGAAATTATGAATGTAGAAAAGTGCTGTCAGGTTTTGATACACCACGCAAAACCATCCAGAAAACTTCTGATTGGCAGTGGCTTAATTTTTCGGCATGACAATGATCCCAAACACACTGCCAGTGCAGTCAAAGCACACCTGGGCAGAAAAACATACAATGAAGCACTATCAGTCATGGACTGAGCCTGGACCTCAACATTACTGAAGCAGTGTGGGATCATCTTGATAGAGAACAAAACAAAATGAGGAAAGATCCAAAAAAGAGTTTTCAATGTTCTTCACGAAGCTTGGAGAACAATTCCTGAAGATACTTAAAGACATTAAGAGAAAGGCTGTTGAAGGCTGTGTTTTTACCTTATGAACACTATTTCCATGAATGTTAACATGTTCTAATAAACTGCTTTCAAAATGCAAGGTAGGGCTGGGGCCAGGAATACAAAGCTAGTAATCTAGGGAAACACACAGGACAAGGGAGCACAAAGCATGAGGGAGGACACAACAAGGACAAGAGGAGGCTCAGGTAATAAACACACACCAGGTAACGAGCGGAGAGGAAACAGGCGGGAAAACACAGCAGGAAGATACAACGCACAAGAGACAAAAGACCATCAAAGTAAAACAGGAAGTAACTGCTGACAGACTCACACATGCAAACTTGACATAGAAGCAAGAAGGAAGAGAATGGGAATACAAAAGGGAACTAACAAACCTGTAATCAAGAAAAGCACAAGGCAACACAAGATCCAACCACTAACAGCAGACTATAAAGCCTGAACATAAATCCTTTCAAAAAACAAACTGTGAATCCACAAAACCAAAAACCACGACAGGTACATGGTTCATTCTAGATTTATTAGTACACTGAAGCTTGAATTGAATATCCTGAAAGTCACTTAAATTTTATTTATACAGCACCAAATCACAACAGCCTCAAGGCGCTTTATATTGTAAGGTAGACCCTACAATAATACATACAGAGAAAACCCAACAATCATATGACCCCCTATGAGCAAGCGCTTTGGCGAAAGGTGGAAGGAAAAACTTCCTTTTAACAGGAAGAAACCTCAAGCAGAACCAGGCTCAGGGAGGGGCGGCCATCTGCTGCGACCGGTTGGGATTAAACAGAGGAAGACAGGACAAAGACATGCTGTGGAGGAGAGCCAGAGACTAATGATTAAATGCAGAGAGGTGCAAAAACACATGGTGAGTTAAGAAACACTCAAAGTCTGAAATATATATTAAAACGGGTCTTTGTCATTAACAAAATGAGCTAGAGGAGGACAATTAGAGGAATACAGTGAAGAGGAAGTCAGGGCCGCTAGGAGAAGGATGATGAGTGGAAAGGTGGCAGGTCCACATAAGCTATGGAGATTTATAGGAGAGAGGGGAGTGGACTTTTAGGCCAGACTGTTTAACACACTCTTGGAGAGTCAGGATGCCTGAGGAGAAGTGTACTCGCACTGATTTTCAAGAATAAGGCTGATGTGCAGAGCTGTAGTAACTACAGAGGGATAAAGCTGATGAGCCTCACCCCGACGATACCAGAAAGAGTTACTGAAGCTGCGTTAAGAAGAGAGATGATGATCGGTGAGCAGCGGTGTGGCTTCATGCCGAGAAAGAGCTCTAAAGATTTTTAGAGTGTTGATGGAAAAGTATAGAGAAGGTCAGAAGGTAATGAACTGTGTCTGTGTGGAGGATGGACCAGAATGGACAAGATTAGAAATGAGCACATCACAGAGACAGCTCAGGTTGAGCAGTTTGGAGACAAAGTTAGAGAGGTGAGGCTGAGATAATTTGGACATGTGCAGAGGACGGATAGAGAAAATACTGCAGAAAGGATGTTGACTATTGAGCTGCTCGGCAGGAGGAAGATTCACGGATGTAGTGAAGGAGGACATGTCGAGGAACGGGGATGATGGAGGCAGACGATCTGCTGAGATGACCTCTAAAGAGAGAAACAAAGAAGAAAACAGACCTTTGTCATTAAATTGGAAACAACAAAGAAAATGACCTTCTTGGAGAAGATTTAGTCTTATATGTTCTTTGCTTGTTTTCTTCGCATAGCTCAGGGAATCTGCGGTGTGAATTCAATACTGCCACGCTGTGCCACTTTCCCATGCAGGAGGGAGCGCGGTGCACCAAGCAACTTGTGCACCAAATGTGGGGCCAACCAGCCCGAAGGGAGATAGCACTGCCCTCACAGAACTACTGCCAGTTTTAGCTTATTCATCAGAATAACACTCAGAAGGTATGCTGCAGTCTTACTGTGTTTCCTCACTACCTGAGCTTTTTAATTTCATAGCCACGGGCACACTCAGACATCCTGCTGTCTTTTAAATGTGAATGTGATTAGAATAAACATCACACAATTCCTCATAGTTTTAAATGGCCATCAGGAATGCAATGTAGTGCACAACGGCTACTGGCCAATTTATATTTGAATGCATTTATGACTCACTTTGTCAACACGGGGAAGCAGAAAGTAACGGCAGTGGCGAGAAAGTAAAAGCTTATTAGAAATGATCATTCAATTGGAGATCATTTGCAGGGAAACAACAACAGTTGTGAAGTTCTGATAATAACAAAGGACTGAGTTGGATTAGAGGCAGGACTTGTAGTTATACCTTGTCACGTTTACAGTTTCCTCAGTCTGAAATGTGACACTGAGTCCAGGATGATATTTCTACACATGGAAGCAGAAACAAAAGACAATCCCAATGTGTTAATGACCATGGGTGGAAAGCAGGTTCACCTTGGATCTGCACACAGTTTGGTGCTGTAGTACTATAATGGAAGCTCTTCACTGGAAAGACAATTCTTAATAATAATATATTTTAAACCATATCTGTCTTTGTAAGACATTAAAGACCTGAATTCATCTCACTGTTTTGTGCCAATGCAACATCAATCTCACATCTTCTTACTCTGTGCGCACGCCTCCAAAGCTAGCGGAGGCATTTTCACATTTTTCACATACAACAGGGAAGCGACTGAGTGCCAGGACATTTAGTGACAAAATCCCCATCATTTAAAATAACATGACGAATAATTACATGTGATGCTGGTAAACGACCGTGTCTCTGTTGCTTTTTCTTCACATGATCCTGAGTCTGTGGATTCAGTGTCTTATCAGTCTGCTTAATTTGTATTATATCATTTAGTATAAGCAGTAGAGTCAAAATGTATCGAGAAATGTATATTTGTAATATTTGGTATTATCGTGTTATTTAATTAGTTTACTCCGTTACTATCTTGGAGTAACCGTAACCCACATAATTTCCAAAGTATTCTGATTCTGATAAAACACTAATATGAATAATGTTGATTACGCTTGGATTTGTCATCAATCATCATATGTGTGTCAAACACTAAGCGATTAGCAGGGAAATCAAGCATGAACAGAGTGAAAAGTTATGAAATTGCAGTAAAATCTAAGACTTAGAAGTTGTGGTGTGAAGAATAGCAATGTCCTCGTGTGCTCAGAGCAGCGGGCTTCGGATAACATGAATATCGTTCTTCTTGACTAACTCAGTGAAATCAATTGTAGCTGTCCAATCAAGAGAAGGTGAAAGCATGGGCTGCTTTTTCCAAATACTTTACATTTAATTGACTCTATTTTTGGAATTATTCCTCAGCTTTATAAACTGTTAGATAATAACACACCTGAGCAGCTACTGAAATAAATGATTACTCTTTTGTGGACACTTTATTATGCAAAAGACTAAAGGAAATAAGAAGGACTGTGGAGGTCATGCACATTAGAGTGAGACACTGTCATACCTGGATGCTTTTTCAGACTGTGGTGAAGCAAGAAACTGCTCACTTACAAAAGTATGAAGTACTCCTCAGTGGAGACAAGAGCACACTTTAATTCCTGGTTAAAATAAGACAACTGACTGACTTTACATGCACATTTTTTTTTCAGGCTTCAAGAAGACAATGCAGTTGCCATAGTGAGGAATGTAAGTGAAATGACGCAAAACGGAAGCAAGACAGAATATGGCAATTAATTCAGTCTAGGGTGGCTTAGAGAAAGAGAAAGCACAGACAGTTCAGATGGTTTTCAAATTCTTAGGTGCAAAGCTTTGTTGAAGCTATAATGGCTTGGAACCTCTTTACAAGACTGACCTTTTGGGATTCACCTACCAGGATGACTGAGCATACATCAAGACATAAGAACACAGTCATTTATGGTATCCGGTCTTTCAGTCTGACGTCATTAGTGTCTGGGTCCAAACTCGGCTTCAGGTCCCAAAGTCAAACGAACACTGCGGCATCGCTGAGAGTTACAAACTGTCTAAACTCTTTCACCTGTAATAAAATGATCAGTGTGGCTGCTCTACCAGTTTAACATCCAGGCATCCATGAAAACAGGATTTATGAAGTTTAACAGAGTTAGAAGTTAGCAGGAAGTTAGCTCGCTAGTTTCCACCTAAACATAATAAACCATGTTCAGACTGA
>VOQK01033754.1:0-11568 GCA_015052645.1 Benitochromis conjunctus
ATTACACAGAACCTACCAACGGTGTTTCCAGGTGATAATCACACACTTTATTATCTTTGTTATCTTTGGCATTTTTCATAGATTTAACTATTTTTGGGGGGACAAGCTGATAGTAAGAAAGATTTAGGGGTGGCTGTGGCTTAGGTGGTAGAGCAGGTCAGCTACTGATTGGAAGGTTAGCGGTTCGATCCCTGGCTCCTCTAGTCTGCATGCCAAATATCCTTGGGCAAGATACTAACCCCAAGTTGCTCTCCGATGCATCCATCGGAGTATGAATGTGTATGAATGTTAGTTAGAGCACTAAACTATAGTATAAAGTGCTTGTATGAATGGGTGTGATTGGGTGAATGAGGTTGTTGTATAGAGCGCTTTGAGTACTCCGGGAGAGTAGAAAAGCGCTATATAAGAATCAGTCCATTTACCATTTACCATTTCAGATTGGTTCCTTGCTCAGTTGTCTGCTAGGCGTAGACAAAACACTGGTTCAGTTCGGTGGCTTTTTTTTGTGTGTTGGAATGATTCACATTTACAATGTTAAGTGGCTTAATAGCCCCCATCTCCCCCCTGCACAGGAGATATTTTTCAATGAAGCCTGACCAGTGGGGTTATGGTCAATCTGGGAATCTGTTCCTGGAAAGGGAAACACAGGGATATGTAATGAATGACAGTGGGCAGGCGGGTGGGTGAGTCCAAGATAGTCATTTCTTCTGCAGGTGTTAGTATTCCAGCAGGATAAGCCAGAGGAGGTCACTACCAGGAAGCCACTGGGAACACAGGTGAGGATCTGAGATGGAGGACAAAGGAGGTAAGTTTCTGCAACATTAACTTTGGAAAAAACAAGCAAGCCACAAGATAAACAGAACAGAACTAAGCTTTCAGGGCCTCCCCAAAGGATCTCCCAACAGTGTGACCTGCCATGCCGACACAGGGGACGAGTGGACATAGAAGGACATAGCAAAGTAAAAGGAGCTGACACAGAAAGCCAGCAGGATTGTAACAGTATAATGTTTGGCTGTTACTGTAAGGTTTTAAAGTTTGCATTTTGCAGAATTTATAGATTCAAACACGAAGACTAAAACTACTAAACAAATAATCCTCATGAAAGTGAAGTGTGTCATGCAAGACTTCAAGAGGAGTAGATTTAAAAAAGTTAAAGTAGAATTTTATCTTGGATGTATTTGGACCATTTAGGACTGTTACCTTCCCTTTTGTACTGGGACCTAAATTAGAGTTTTCAAACATGCTAACATGACCAGCACTGCAAATTAGTTTGTGTTTTTAATTCTCTCCAGTGTTCCTGAGGTCAAAAATGAGGAAGAAGAGAAGAACAGCTAACCTTTCAAAAGAGGGGAAACCTTGTGGACAACGCAAAAAAAAAAATAAAAAAAAATGGCGCTGCAAGAAAGACAAACATAAAAATCTTATTTAAAAAAAAAAGAAATGAAATGCCAACAATTTCAATGGGATCACTGATCATAAAATTCGAGCTGCCAATTACTGCTTTGAGTTTTCTGATGGTTGTTACCATGGCAAGCTTCTTCATCTCTCTTATCCATCCCACACAGTATAAACACAGCATAGTAACAAGTATCATTTGCATACCGAGTACTTTTTCTCCAGCAGATGTAACACAGGCAGATCTGGGCAAGAGAGGGAGTTAAAAAATATTGCATTATTAAATTGGTTGAAATCAGTGTCTATTTAGCTTGAATGATGGAATGGAGTGGGTGTTTCCTTTCAGACATTATTTAGCGCAAAGTCAAAAATATCAGAGGTTCAAGATGAACGGTAATTACCACTTAGTTTTGAAGGCAGCACTTGAAACATGTCAGCAAAAAGTAATAATAGTTAACACATGTTGTGAATGTGGCAGAAAATAGAGATGAGCAGCAGAAAAATGAAAATGGTAGTACTAAAATCCTAGAATACATTTGAGAAAATGTCTTTATTTTAGTATTCTGTTAGGTGTGCTGTGCAAGCAGAGGAGCCAGATAACTCAGGGGTGACACAGAAACTCTGCCTATATAAAAAAAGAGATGAACATAGTCACCTTGGCATCACATACAGCGTGTCGAGTCCTGTTTTTTATGCTTTTTGGAGCGAGAAAGTGTCAGGCTTGGATGAGAGGGTGTAGCTCTGAGGTTTCAGTCAGCTAATGCTAGCAAGATTGTCTTGATGCATGCTTAACCAACCAGGTAAGGAAATCCCCCCAAATTGATCTTGTTCATGAACATTATCAACTTTTTGGGACTAGCATGACTAGCAACACAAAGAAACACTCTCAGACTAATAAACCGGTAAATTTTTAGTCACCAAAATGGCGAGTGGTTGCACTGTGCTTTGTTTGGCACAGCGGGAAACTGTTTTTATTCAAGCCCTGGAAAAGAATGGCTTTCAAAGTACACCCCAGCACATGGTCCACATGGCCAATGTTTGTCTGATAATTCAATAAAAAATGCTCTAAAAGGCACTGGCACAAAAAGTTACTCCAATTAGTGTAGGTGAGGCCTAGCAGATCCATGAAGACCAAAACTGTTTCCTTTTAACATGGGAGTCTGTTGGGGGTGACTCTGTTTTGAATTCAGCCTCGAGTGGACAGTCAAGGAACTGCAGTCTTGTGGTTGCCATTAGAACTAAAAAACTATAGTTCTTTATTCATTTTGTCACGACCCGCAAGTGTGCATTTTCTCTCGGTTTCCTTGGTCACACACTGTCATAAACCGAGGTCAAAGAAACCCAAAAGCACAGTTCAAAGGCAGGCAGAATTAAAATTAAATTAAATCAAAGCACACCTTTAATGGTGGTTAGTTTACAGCTCAGAAATATAAAACCCATGAAGAGGAACGAAATAAACAGAAGCCAACTGGCTGGAAACACGAGGGGACAAACAACAGACACTCTGACACCGAACAAAGGAAACATGGGACTATAAATACTCTCACACACAGAGGCTAATTAGAGGAAATGGACACAGCTGTGGGAGATGCGACACAGGTAAACAGAATCAGATAATCACAGACAGAAAGTAAAACTTAATCTGAGGCACGAGAGACACACAATATAAAACAGGAAATGACTAAACAGGGAAATACTTAGCACAGGGATGAAGCCTTGACAGCAATATACAGGTGTGGCAGGAATACACTTGTACACAAACAATGAAATACAAGGTGCAACTGTGAACACTGCCATAAGAAGAAAGTAGAAAGAATTAAAGAACAAACATTGAGGCATTAGTATTATTATTACAAACACAAAACCTGGAACCATGACCTTCATATTGTTTGTTCATAACGGTATAGATGCCTTGTAAAAATATACATCAGAGGAGTCATACATCAATAGATTTAAAGCGTTGTAAAGGTTGTTAAAGTTATTCTTTAAAGTTACTTTTCAAGCGTTCTCATATAGTTTTTAAGCACTGGTTGTGATGTTAATGTGTGCTGAATGTCTAGAACAAAGGTCTGAGATAAATAGCAGTTACTACATGCAAGTCCAGTCCTATGAGTACTTGTCTAAACCATCACCACTGGTTGAAGACTGGCCAAGTGGATGGCCAGTCTTTCCGTCATTGTGCCCCAGGTCATTACGAGGCTCTCTGTCTGATTACAGCACCAGCAACATCAAAGGCTGATTCAACAAACTCAGGGCAACAAGACAGACTTAGTGCTAGTGGGCCAAACAAAGTGGGTTTCCTTTGCAAAAACAGCTTAACCTTTTTCAGTATATTAATAAAAACTGTATTCTCTTTCTTTTTTTTCCTGAAAAGCACTCATTGGCATGCTCCTATAATGTCCCTGTTATACCCATAAGCTGTATATAAAAAGGTAAAGAAAGTGACCTATGACCTCAGTGAATGTCTTGATACTGGCTCAGTCATACAGGTAAGGAGATCCCAGAAAGTAGTAGATGAGATACAGCTACCCTAACAATTATGATCCCTGCACTAGTAAAAAATTGAAACTAAAGAAGATACTACACTTACTCATCACATTAGTTTTCCAAACAAAGGGTCTGTATTTAAGAACATAATAAGAGAGTGTCCTGCAACAGAAAAAGATGCAAGAACAATACACTGTATCGTACATATTTCTATATAGAAAGGTAACAACAGTACAGCAGCAGCAGAGATTCCATTTGTGAGCAGCAGGAAGAACACATGTGTCGAGCAAAGCGTGTTTCTGGAGCACATGAGGCAGCGTCAGTATTAACCAATCATGTTTTTGCACTAACATGTGTACATACTTGGGATTCACAACAGTTTCAACTATGTGGTTGCAGGCATAGCTTCTCTACATCATAGTAAAGATGTGCGCAGGTGTATTTTTTTCTTGGCTTACTGAATCTTTAGTGTGCTCCTATAGGATTGAGCCTCGATTCTGTCGGCACTTCTGACTGAGCCGGAGAGCTGAGCTGTCTTCTTATGACATTTGAGTGTGCATAGGAGATGCTTAACAGCAGGAAAACTTAATATGATGGAAAAGTCATCTATTGTTACCTGTTGTGAGCCTATACGTGTACCTTTTATGGATCGGTGAGCAAAATAATGTCATGGCTCTCTCTGGCCTTCATTTGCATAGGGTTTTCAAAGTGCCTGGAGCTGGAGCTATAATGGCTGAGTGTTTGGTAAGACTTCCTTCTGGAAGGACTTTTCAAATTTGCAGTTTCTCTAATTTTTTTTTATTTTAATTTAAAATGTTTTTTCCAAATCAAAGCTCAAGTTAAAAGTTTCACAGAATCTGTCATTATCCTGAATTACTTCGCAGTCTAATAAGCAACTCAAAGTTTACAGGCCAAGCACATTCTTTAGTAGTTTCCATGGCAACAGAGTGACAGCCTTCTGCGCCTCCATAGTTCCAAACAAGAGCTCAAGATCACCTCAGCATCTTATTCAGGTGACACTGTGGCACTGAGTGAAGTGGGATTCTACATTTGCTTCCTGTCTTTGTTTATTCTTCACAAATATCTCAACAAAATAGTGCTTATTGTGTCGTGTTCAATGGGAGCTTTTCTAGCACCTTGAGAAACTTCTCAGGAAAAAAAAAACCCACACATATGTGACTTTAGTTTATGTGGAAAACTGCTATGAGCTCTTCTCACTCGCCCTACATCCTCATCACTCTCTGAGTTAAACTATGTCTGCCTACTGTAGAAACCTACAGTGTCTACATGAAGCAGACGAACCCCTGCCAGGATCAAAAAGTGCCTCTGCCATACAGGCACATGCAAACAATCCCACCGGCCCGCACTGTGAATCTTAGATCAACACGAACCTGCCTTTATTCATTTTTTAAAGTCGATGCTGTTAAAACACTTTTTAAGTGGAACGTCACATTTTCACCAGAGCTTGACCTTGTTGAGAAAAGTCAGCCATGCATCTTTTCCACTGGATAGAGAGCCTCATGCAGGATTTATGCCTCGTGTAGACACGGAAAATGAATGGCTTTCTCTTGTCCGCTGCCTTGTCGACACCAGGAGATCTATTTTTCATGCTGACGCCCTGACAATATGCACAACCGTCAGTCACATATCATTTGCAAGTAAAGCAATTGTTGAAAATGCAAGTATGCGCACAACACAAAAGCAGATACTGCAGAAAGTTGAAGGATAAAACATCAAGAATGGGTTTACCACAAATGAACACCAGAGGGCAGAGCAGAACGCTTTTTTTCCTCTTCTGCTTGGGTCGATGAGACTGTATTTAGAGGTACTAAAATATAACTGTTTACAGAAAGCTGACATTAAGTTTGGACTGATAATGTGCCAAACTTCTTCTATACTTTCTGGTAAGACAATGAGAACAAATCTCACAATATTCTTCCTCCAATGTAATAAAGAAACTAACTTGATATAATGCAAAACAGACAAAATGCACTTATTGCTGTCACTCTATAAATATTTTTTTTTCCTGACAGCGTCATTACATTAGTGGTTTCTGTAGTCTCTCAAAACTTGTTTTGATCCAGCATATTTCTGTGTTGGGGGAGGGTAGTCAACTCCACTGGGTAATACAGTATTCATTGCCCTCAATGCAGCGCTTCATGGGTCTGCTTTGTGTCTGTCTCGTGAACCTTGGGTTCACATGTGTAATCTGTCTTGCATTAGGTCCCTTATTCTAGAAAGGATACTACAAAGAAGCCACTCAATCACCATCAAATCACTCATGCTGGTGTTGTACAAAGTGAAATTTAAATGTGCCTAATTTGATGTTCTGGCTGCTCCGTGATGCTGCAAGAAGCAAAGTGATGAGAGATCAAACAAAACAAAAAAAAAGATCTTTAAGAAGATTATTTTGCCCGATAGTCGGCATGTTGCTCCCCTAAAGTCTTTTAAAAATGACATTTCTATGCAGCTAAATTGTGATAACAAATGTTTTTAATTAAAAACTGTGGTAAACCACAGATCTACAACGTATTTATATAGTAAACACATTCGTTACAGTGCTCGTTGCATTACTTCCGTGTCACTCCATAACATTACCTCAGATGCATTGTCACTTTGTTGCCAGTTAAACCTTAGCTTATAGTCCCACACAACATCACAAATCTCTTTCTAAATGAGGACACGCAAACAATCCTTGTTGTAGTTTTTACGAACACAAAAGACTGATAACAAAATGCAAAGCTGAAAACCAGCACAAAGTCCAAAGGGATCGTCACAGTGATTCAACTATAGAATCATGCAGATGTAGAAATGGAGGCTGCAGTGCTGCAAGCCCGACTGCTCATCGCTACATTTGTTGCATGTGGAAGATCAGGGTGTGGCTGATGGGCCGTGGTTTCCCCATTATGCTCTTGTCCTTTCGTGCAAAATAAATAAATAAACAAATAAAGTTAATGTCCATATCGTCACTCCTAAAACGTGTAGACCTTTTTCCTCCTCCCAGCACACGAATTGAAATCAGCTGATTGTGGCAGTGTGTGCAGGAAGATAAACACGTGTTTGTTAGACCCCCCCCTTTCTATCCACCTGCTGGAAAGATAACTAATAAACTATTGTAATGCAAGTTGGAATATGGAATGGAGTGTGTTACACCCAACCCTACCTGAATATTGTTGCTGACCATGCAAATCTCTTTGTGACAGCAGTATACAGCCAGCTTTTGATGGCTGCTTCCAGTAAGTGAATGATGTAAAAAAAAGTTCAGATCATCTCAAGTCAGTTGAACATGACAGTGAGTTTATTTCACTCAGATGGCTCCCCAGTCATCAGATCTTAATCTGATCTCAGCTCAACTCAACTTGACTTGGGTTTTAGGGTTTTCCATTACAGCTTCCATTTTTTCCAGACTGTTGACGTCAAATTCTGGGTTAGGATCAGAGTTCTCTCTGCCTGGTTTTGTCACAACTTTCTTTCCATAAAAAAAAGATATTTTTGCATCTACTGCTGGTAAGTTTTGCTCATACAATGTCATCTTATTTCTCTTAATATTTTAAAATCTTTAGCTTACCATAGAAAGAAAGCATGGATGACAGTTGTGAACTGTAGCATGCTTCAGGGCAGCTGTGCCTCGAGGGGGAGAATGAGTTGCCCATGGTCAGGTTATCCGTTTTTCAAGGAACAGCATCTCCACTGAATCCAGAAAGCTGGCCCAATGTATCATCATTGTGTGAGTGTAACAGACATAGCTCAATATATATAGAATGAAGAGTTTTGTTTGAATGAGTGAATGAAGCCTGTAGTGTAAAGTGCTTTGAGAGGCAGATAAGACTAGAAAAGTGCCATATAAATGCAGTCCATTTACCATCTATATAAAGAAAATTGAATTGAATGGTTCTTCACTGTTTCTCTAGTAACTGCCCTCTGACTGAAATAGCTTCCAGGGTTTCTATCGGTCAAATACAGAGGAAGTGGACCATTTTTCTTCACTCTTTCTTTAAAAACAAAAACCCCAAAAGTGACTTCCTGGCTTAGCCAACCTTGAGGAGTACTGAAAAAAAGATGAGGTATTACAGAAAACGGAAAACCAAAACAGATAGATGGAAAGACAAGTGTCAAATTCAGGCAGGAAGTGGAGGAAAAGTGGAGGATGGCTGGTGTCATTAGGGACTGACGCTGTGTGAAGGTGACCTAGGATTACTCTGGTCCTATTCCACAATCTCACCCCAGAATCTGAAACTCATCGTCCAGTGGAATGAGCTCAGCTGTCCACACTGCTAAGTAAGTCCTTAACTGAACCCCCAATCTGCCCAGAGCAAAATGTAAGCTGGGGCAGAGGATATTCTCTTTTTTCCCCAACAGAAAATGCACTGAATGCTAGTTTGCAGTAGATATGGATTACGTCATTTGATCAAAGAAAGTGTGGGAAGATTCCCCAGCACATATCATTATGGGTTTTACTGCAGCTTCTGCTAGCTGATGACAAAAATCTGTGCAGTGCACAAAACAGATTGAGAGCAGATAAAAACCAGATGAAGGTAATGACTGATTGTTAGAGCCGTTTATTGTGCCTCTACAGGTAATTTTCAACTTTTAATATGTTTAAATTAAAGATTTTTGCCCTAACAGAACCACTTGTCAATTTTAGAGTGGTCCTGAAGTTTACATTTCCCATTTTGGAAAAGACATTTCCATTAAAAATTTAAATGCAGATATTACTAGAGCCTGCATGGGTTCTCTCTGGGTACTCTGGTTTCTTCTCTAAGTCCTGAGATGAATGGGTGGATGGCTGCATGGATGGATATCACCGCCGCTGGTGGTGGTTCACAGATTGGTTTTGGCCAATGAAAATCACACTGGAAGATGAGATTTAATTCTTTTTACAATAATAACCCTCCATTTCCACCTGAAAAACGTCACCACATTTAGTTAATAAAAGCTAAAATCAGTAGTGACATATGTCTCTGTGTCATATTAATAAGAGTTTTAAGACTGTTGGCAGGCGTAAAGTAGGCTTTTGAATTTACTGCAGTCCTCTGCCAAACATCTACCAAGTGTGAAGCAAATCAGTGGCTCCATGTCATATCAACATTATCATCCAATGTTGTTTACTTTGGTCTTATAATTGTGGAAATGTGGTTAAGCAAAATTAAGACTTTGGAACTAGAATAGGGTCTACATCACCGGGTCAGAGCGACATTTGGAGGACCAGAGCAAAACAATCCAACACTTATACATCTGCCGATACAAAACTGTGAATCAGAGAGCAAATGATAAACAATGACTTTACAAAAGTGAGTAAATGTACACTGTTATTAAAGTTACTACTAAGAATTATCAACTAGAACTTCAAAGAAGTGAAAAACAACAATTGCTAAATCTGCTTTAGTCCGGCATCCTTATTATTTAATATGACACACAGATTATCAAACTACCAAGTTTGAAACACGTCAAATGATGAGATAGGCAAAGAAAAGACGACCGGACAGAGATTCATGTTATGTCTGCAGCATGTGTAAATATAAATAATGCATGCTGATAAAGGTTTATGACTCTAAGCTTACAAGTAACTTTCTTGAAAAGGAAAATAAAGGCCACAGTAAGATCCTGTACCAAAGTCTGTCATATCAGATGAAGTCTGGCAAAGCCTGTGTGTCACTACATGTAGTCATCAAAACTGGCTTATTTTAGGATTTCTCCCTACTGAAAAGTCAGCAAGGCTGTGTAAAAAAAAATTCTTATACATCTCACATGTTGTCAACCACCCAACATCACTATCCTCCAAATGCCATCAAGATCACAGGATACAGAAAATCATCTTTTTCAGCGGCGTGACAGACTGGAAATCCATTCATTTCATTAGCAGAATAACGCCAAACTGTGAAATACACTTCCTTATTTTAAGTTAATGAAGTGATTGAATTGATGGTAAGAATTAATGGTCCTAAATGAAATGTGACAACCAGTTCAAGGTGCCCCAAAGGTTATGGCCTCACCTGTTGGGCAGTTTTGCCTCCATGTCCTCATTAACCTCTGTCAGCCAAGCTGCAGCATGCTTACTCATCACAACTCGCTCACTTGATTTCTTAAAATATCCTTCCAACCCCTCCCCAAAAATAGGACTTACCACAAAAATCACAATTTAATCCTCCAACAATATAGCCTGTCCTATTTAAGAGCAGCTCATCTGGATCTCACCAGCTGTCAATCTCTCTGGATCGAGGCATCAATTTAATGTGCAAATATAAATTAGAAATCAACAGATGTAACGGTAAGATACTGCTCCACTCTAATTGCTTTCCTGAGATTGTCAGCTTGTCCCTGGTTTCTGCTCGTCAATAATAAATACAGACCAAATATAAAAATTAAATAATTTCAAATTTTAATCACACTATTAATTAGTTAGTGTTGCGTTTCCTTTGCGTTCTGGTGATACATTAAATGTCAGTGTCCACACACATTCATTTCACATGCACAGGCCCAAAGACCGTTTTTAGTCACTGCAATTAAATTTAGTTGCTGTTAATGAGATATCACCCACAGTCACTCCAAAAAATAAAAATAAATAAATAAATAAAAGATAAATAAACACTCCTGACTTTAGTTGGCTGAAGCCTGCATCCATCAGGAAGACTTACTGGCAGAGTAGAAAAGTGAGAAATGGGAAATCTGTGGCGGGGGAGAAAGGTAGCCGAAAAGAGCTGATGGAAGAAGAGGGAGAGACGGAGTGTTAGGAAAAAAAAAGTCTGAGAATGAGTGAAATGCTGAACTGATACGGGCTAAGCAGGAGTCAAAGAGGTATTGACATGGTTGAAAGTGGGGAGAGCAGGGATTTACATTTCATTTGAATGTGATGATGAGCGGTGCGGGGAGACACGGGGAGACGCTGTGGCGGGGGCCCCCACGGCCCTTCGATGGAGCTGCGTTCAACATAAACACATTTCAAACCCATCAATTCAAAGGGACACGCTCATCATGCGCTTGTTTGTCGCTCGGTTCTGTTTCTCTTCAGCTCTCAATGCTTTAATTGCTTTGCTTATGCACAGGCACACGGGTGATACATGGAGTCCGCCTGCACAGCAAAGCATGCTCGCAGCATCACTCCTGTTTGTATGTGCGTGCTTTAATATGTGTGCTTGTGTTGAAGCTTAAGGGCAGATTTAATTAATAAAAACAACTACTACTTATTGTAATAGCGCTCTTGTTGTGAGCTGCAGCCTTCTCGTGGTTGAGTGTTGATTAATGAGATTATCATGCGGTCAACTCCTTGTTGGTACGGCTCCTAAAGTACTGGCAGTAGATAAAGCAAACAGCGGTGAAAGAAAGGAAAACAAAAGAGCTTTACGCAGCCTTCAGATGAAACACAGCGTTGTATCTAATGGATTCCTGCCAGCTTTTAAGTGAAGACAAGACAGGAGAAGATTTTTAAAGAGCAGAGTCTAAATCATGTTTTGTTCTTGTTGTTAAAATGGCATATTTGTTTCTGGGTTTTGAAACTGTGCTTTCAATATGATGAGAAATGACTGAATGACTGTAATGTGTTGTACGCAAACCAAGGTCAACACACTCAGGCATGATCTGATTTTTGAATAAAGAGCTTCAACTGTTGGTTTTCTTCTAAAAGGCTATCTGTTTCTTCTTCTTTGTGCTACATAAAGGTCACTCTATGATTCTCTGAATCAACGTCCA
>VOQK01033754.1:19429-29920 GCA_015052645.1 Benitochromis conjunctus
CACTTTTGCAAATATGTGATGTCTTGATAAATCGAGCCGATATTTGAAGTTTACACAGCTACATTCTCACCTGAAAATATCTTAAAAGTTTATTTTGTGACCCAGAAAGAGTAATGTTTAAATGTTTTTAGCCGCGCTTCTCCGCCATTGCTGCATTTGAGTTTTGGACGAAATGCATTCTGGGATATTTAGCTGTACCAAGTCCACACAAGTCACCACCGATGCATGCGCGATAAAACGGGCAGAGCGAGAACACATCCGGGAATTTTTCGTGTTCTCGGCTTGATGCGTACTTTGAATTGGAACAGTAATTGTTTTCCGACTGATGACTTATAACGAGTCCACGAGAACGCAAGTACACACAAGTACACATATTGAGACACGGCTAGAAACTAAGATAAACCTAAACTGAGAAAAACTAACTACACAAACCTGAAACCATGACTCGCAGAATGCAGGATAACACCAGGGTGAGACACAGAGTGCCACATGGAGGTAACACAGACAGACCAGTAACAACCAGAAGAAAACACGGGGCTTAAATACACACAGGAGCAATCAGGGAATGAGAGACAGGAGGGAAACACAGCTAAGCAAAACCAGACACACTACACACAGGACAGGGACTATCAAAGTAAAACAGGAAATACAACAGGTATGCACAGACACGAGCTTAACACTAAGACATCAGACATGGCAACAGGGAGGGAACACAGAGACGTGGGACCAGGGCAGGCACAGAGACACACAACAGAAGGAGCTCAAAATACAAAAACAGAGAACTAGAAATACTAGAACAGAAACCAAGGACCATAACAAGTACTTAAACAAGCAACTATGTTAGGTCATGTCTCAGTTATAACTCAAAGCAAACAGATGATATTGCTTGTATACATAGATTTGTAGAGGCAAGACATCGGATCATTAACTGGATTTTGTTTTCCTATGTGTAGTAAATATAAATACCATTCAGAACTCTTGTAAGCAGACAGAACTGATGAGGAGGCATCTTCTTCATTCAATGCTAAATTGAAAAAGACTAGAAATTGCCTAAAAGTCTCCATGTGGTGTTATACACAACTACCAAGGTAAAGAGGTACAGAGGCCTCAAAGGCTATATTAATGAGCTACAAAACTGCAATGACCTATGTTTGGGTTGTTGGTCCTTTTCGTTGGGAAAACAATTTTTATCCGGCATCGACTGTATAATTGCCTAAAAAGTACCCAAGACAAGATGCTGGCAGATCCTTGAAGTTTTATACATTGCAAAATGAACCCGTTGTAGATCAGACTCTGATGCTAGCATCAAGAGCATAAAAAATTAATGTAGCCGCCTTGACGTCGCCCTTTTTTCGTGCTACGAGCTGAGCATTTTCAGCTTTGAAATCACATGTGCAAAGTAAGGGGTGTATCTGTCTGTTCATTGCTAACGACTTATCAGTCACGCAATAATTACACCTAAAGCAACTAAAATTTACAAAATGAAACTAATGATTAATTCAATGTGGCCTGAAGCGCCTGACTGAACTCAGAAACATAACTGTTACCAGAGGTCTGGGAAGAGCAGCCACATTGTGACCACTGGAAATAATGCAGGTGATTGGCAACTATCTTGGTAAAGCCTCCAGCTAGTTGTTTTGAGAAAACAAGACTAAGTCCTTTTGCAAATGAGATTAATATCAGTGGTCTCTGGTAGTAAAATTATTTTGTAAGGCATGAACAAAGTTTCAGGGAATTAGAGTTTTAGTTTGGCTCAATCTAGAGTGCCCATATGATCAATGTTTGTGAATCAGCTTGAATAAATGGCAAGCTAATTCACTATATGAATACAGAAAGATCAGAAAAAATATAACTGCAGCGATTAACAAGTAGATATGGCTGCCACCACACACAACTGAAACTGTGTTCTTTCGTAAATGCAGCAGCTCAACTAGCATGTGTTTTCAGGTTTTTGGGTTTCTGGCTGTTTAAAATTGTTGACTTGCTGTTTGGGGGCATGATTACGACTTCCATCTTTGGTGTCACACATGTTATTCTTATGGTTTTAGAGCACCATGGCTTTATACTGGTTCTGATCATAGCACAAACTCAAAGCTCAATGAGGGGATACTTAAAGATTTCAAACTTCCACAGTTTCCGATGTAAAAATGAAGCTTGTTGTGAAATTTAAGATGTGCAGCGTTATTGCAAGATTCCTCTCTGAGATCAAAAGGCTGCTGATAAAGGAATGTCTTAAAGCTTTTTCGCAGTCTCTTTGTCCTCCTCCAGTGACCCTGGACAGAAAAGAGAGTTTCAAGGCCCCAGAGTGAGCTGAAATATTGCCTCCTAAACAAATAACTGTTTTGACATGCCCGAGTCTGTGGACAAGGGGAAAAGATGGATGACAAGGTAATCCCTAGAGTGGAAAAGTACAGTAAGCCATGCAGCTTTTTGTTTTTGAGTGGTGCATCTATTGTATGTCATGCAGCACATCAAAACATGAGCTGTTCATTTGTTGCTTGAGCAGGCAAGCCATCAAATCCAACTAGAAAGCATTTCCCTTCTTTATATTGTGTTTTTTTCATTTTCCCTTGTGTACCCCCGAGTTGCATGTGAGAGAAATTTGGCAGATTGAAAAGAGAACTCTGACAAAAGACCAACAGCCCAGTGCTGGAGGTTGTGAAGGACATCTGTTCGTGACCTCAGACCCGACCAGCTGCAGCTGCCTTCATCCAAGTGCTCCTCCAAGGTCTCAGCCAAGCCCTCGCTCTTGGCACTGCATAACAAACTTTATGCAGCATTTTAGATTTGCCAGTTTTCCACTTTCTATAGTAAAGGGGAGAGTTGACCCCCCCAGAATCTGTCTTGTAGTCCACCTTCTTTAAACCTTCAGTGAAGCTTTTTTTTCTCAGTACTGCTGAGTTAACATGTTCTTTTCTGTCATGTTTAGCTGAATCTGTGTTCCAGTGGTACAAATTAAACATATGACAAGCTGAGTAATAAGTGTGGAGGTACTGTTATTTTGTTACGCTTTCATTCTATTATTTATGCTAGGCAAACCTAATTGGCTAATGGCTATACCTTTAAATTTACAGATTTTCAGTTACAGAGGTTTTTCTTTTCAGGTATTCGCTGTAATAAAGTTTTTTTTTCTCCTTTTCTTAAGGCGCCCAACAGCACTTTTATATCCTGCTGTAACGACAGAGGTCAGTCAGGGGTTAAAGTGGGATTTGGCAAGAGCTGGTGCAGCGTGGGGAAATGACTCACTTAGAAATAAGTCACAAAGTCATTTGTACTGTGAGCTCCAGTAGGTTTGTTTTCCTTTGTGGACAGACTGTGATCAGCTGACAAATGCTGCTGCTGCTGGGCACAAGGTACTGGCCTTTCTAGCTTTATTCCACTATATTTTCCACTATACAGTACTGTGCAAAAGTTTCAAAACATGTGCAAATATACGTGGAAATACAGAGTTTGTACAGTTCGAACGAGCTTGAAAGTCAATATTTGACCTTTTTTCTTCACCACATCCTGAAGAATAAAGGAGAGCTTTCTTTAAATGTCTTTAATAAGTCTTTATGAATAGTTCTCCAGGCTTCGTGAAGGACATTCAAAGCTTTTCTTTGGATGTTGGCTGCCTTTTGTTTTGTTGTGTGTCAAGATCATCCCACACTATTTGATGCCAGGAATTAAAAAAACAGTTAACAGAGTTATTGATATCACAAGTCTGTGCTGTTTTAGGATCATAATAAACTTAACCCTTAAGCCTACTTGGAAATCCTTGAAAGTTCTTCCAAACCTTGCAAAGTGCCCCTAAGTACACTTAAGGGTTAAAGAACACTAAAATTATTGTATAATCATTTGCAGCCAACATGGGAAAAAGCAACAATGAAGGTTGCATCTAAGATTGTACATCCATTACTCCACAGAAAAACAGAGGGACTTTACACCTTTAGACCTTGTTATAAAGGTGGAATTAAAACTCAAATGGAGGATGTACAAACAGTCAAGAGTAAAACTGAAAGTGCACCTTTAATGCAGGTGGATCAGAAGTCCAAAAATACACAGCCCATAAGGGAAACCACAATGACTCTAATAAATTTCCAATAAACAGCCAGGAAACACACAAGAGACAAAGACTGAGGGGAAGACAGGACTACTTATACACATGGAGGTAATTAGGAGACAGCAGGTGATACAAATTAAAGACAGTGAGACAAGAGATGTCAAATTAAACGTGAAACACGGGCAACAAATGACTTCCAAAATAAAATAAAGGAAATGAGAAACAATAAATGAACAGGGAATAGCAGACACAAGAATAAACTAAATGTAATGGGACTGACATGAGAGGATGGGACAGAAAAGAGTGAAGGAAAAAATGAAACTAAAACTAAGATCTAAATTATGAGAAGAAGTAAAGGCTCCAAAATAATGAAGAAAACATGAAGACCAATAAACAAAATTATGTACAAAAAATAAAGAACCTAGGATCACGACACTATATCACTGCTATCCATATGCAGAGGTCTGAGGAATTTTCCCAGAATAGTGGCACTATTTCCCGGAGAACTGGCTGGTCAGTAGGCGCTAATTTGATACCTGCTGATCTCTAATCTGATTCGCCGTTACCATAGCAGTATATCGTGGTAAGAAGTGCTGGCCATTAAATTAATTGTGACAGCAACTTTATTGACATTTGCATGCACAAATGCATGACAGAGATAAGAAGGACAAAGGATGTGTGATTGTAGATTGTGTGTGTGTGTCAGGGAGGCATTATGTTCTGATTTGTTGAGTGATAATCTCCGTGGCATTAGTTGGAAGCAATTCCAGGCTGCAGCACATAAAAAATTACCTCGCTCGACATTATAATGTGCTAAACTGCCAATTAGATTTAATTACTCATTAACTGAAGGTGCTGGAATGTATCGCTCCAGCACTCTTTAACCCCAGTTCATAGTCCCCTTTAGGTAGCCATACCTGTCACTATGAACACGCTTAGCCGCAATTTGAGGCACAGTAATAACGTATTATGGTGTCATTTAAAAGTACTGTTCATTAATTATCACTTATCACGTGTAGCATTCAGGCATTATGCATTTTGCAAAAATAGACATCCATAAGATCCTGCTAAAGTAAAATTAAGGTTCAGTAAAAGGAAAAAAAAAAGGATGGATATGTTTTTAAAAAATTTTTTTTTATCAAGCATCTTTTTTCTTGACGTGTCACCCAACAAATAACACAAACAAGGACATGTTCTTATAGATGACAGTTAATCTTGTAAGGGGACTTGTATTTGAGAGAATATTTCCCAGCAGACATTTCCTTTTCTTCCTGTGGGTATCTGGTGATTGACAGTGAGTATGTAAGCAGTTATATGGAAACACTCCAACTAGGGCACAATGAAATAATGATCAAACAGAAACTTCTCAACAAATCAGCTATTCATTTTCACTGGTATAGATTATCTTGATCAATTGAAGTTGGTTTTCCATATTGCTGAGGGATGAATGGCAGCAAATGGGTTTTTATGAAAAGCAGGAAATGAGGCCTCACATCTCCAACGCAGTGCCGAATGTAAAGAAGAGGAGCAATCTTCTCCATTAATGGAGTTTTGGATCTGATGTATGGGAGCAGATTCTGACAAACTTTATTTAAAACCAGGGAAGACATCGTGATGAGTGAGTGTTTTATTCCAATAAATCAAACATATGTGGAAATATATAAGCACTTTGAGCTGCCTTTTGATCTCAAGTTAACAAAAAGTTCAAGAACTAATTGAACTAAATGACTTCAGTGGATTTTATGAAAACCTAAAATGATTATAATTTCCCTTCTTCTTGACCTTAAATTCAAATGATTTTTTAATCGCTCAAGACTTTCATCATTGACAAACTTAGGTTTGGCCTCACTCTGTTGCAGCTACATTGGATCCAACAAAGAGCCATAAAAATAGTTTTCTTTGAAACTGAGATTAAATTTCCATATTCTCTGACCTGTACCTGTTATAACACTGTGAGACAAATGTCTGGAATAACTTACTGCAGGTATAAGTGAGGCAGCGGGAACACAAAGTTGATACATGAATCTGCATTTACATTCACATACAGCAGACATACAGCAATGTCAGCATTCAGTTGTGTCTTTCGGTCAGCATGATGGATGTTGCATTGGTTTTCTCTCCACCAACTCCTCATGGAACCATTCATCCGTTTAGCTGAATGCTCCAATGTTGGTTGCTACATGTGTACATTTTTACCTTGTCTGTTGCTAGCCCAACAGAAAGAGGATAACGATCTGCTAGCCACTTAGCTAGCCTAAAAAAAATATTAATTTATATTAATTTGCAACTGGTGAGCACTAGTCTAATAGTTACACAGCAAAGACACCAGATGGAGTTTAATCACTGAGGCCAGAAGCGGGATTTATGCTTCCATGTTAAATCTACGCTGTAGTTGCATTGCTAACACAAATGTTACACCCTAACTAACACTGTAATGTGCACCACATCAACACAGCCTGAAACAGCTGTGACCATTTCCAGTTGCTTCTTTTGACACAATATTTTGACTATTCAGAATCTCCACTGCCACCTAGTGTTTAGGCAGTACGATTGCAGCGCAGCACAGGCACACCAACACAAGTATAAATGCTGGCAATGCTGTCAGCCCAGCGTGTAGGCTACATTGTGGCCATTACGTAGATCCAACACAGAAGTATAACTTAAATTTACTTCATATTTGATAATGATCCTAATTCTATATATTGGAGAAATTGCTCTTTTTTTCTGAATGTCTTACAATGATTTCCAAGAATTAAATTGGCATGGCAACAGCATATGTGACAGAAAACACAAACCAAAAAAAAAAAAAACACAAGCTTGGTATACTTTAATGTGCCATATTATGCTAGGTAAAGGTACTTTTAGTTGCTGGGTTTGTGTATCCTCCTGGGTTTACATGGTTTCAAATGCAAACACAAACAAAAAAAGCAGTTTGTTTTTACTGTGTGTTACTGCAGCATCTCTTTTCACTCTCTGAGGACCTTCCTGCTACCTTAGTGTGCTCTGATTTCAAAGTATTATGAATGTAACAAAAAGCTTTAGATTTTGTCAGAATAGGAAAACATTATCCCCGACTGATCATTTCACATGCAAAGCCGTGGTCTTTAAGTGAATGGTGACTGTGAAATACAACATTTCTTTATGACTTCAGGATGTTAGTAGTGCAGAGCAGCATGTTGAAAAATGGCTTGAAAGCATTGGCTGGTTTACATTAGCCCAATTGGCTGTGTTTGTGTCAATATTTCATGCATGTCCAGCTGTCTGACAACAGAAACATAAATAAGGTCAGCTTTTTTGGAAATTCAGCTGTATTAAAATACATTGTATGCGAGTGGAGAGTTGACGAGATGCAAACAGATTGAAAATTCAGTCAGATTAGTCGTGCACTGTGCTAGATTTGAAGATTGTCCTATTATTCAGAGGGAATTGTCACCAAAAATAATCCACCTGTCCTAGAAGCCTAAACAGAGCATTTGACGTTGCTAGCAATAGCTGAGACAAGATAGATAGCTGATTGCATCTGGATTTAGTCAAGAGAGCATTCTTTATATTTGAGGCATACCAAAGTCGCCATTAGAAGAGCATTATGTGAGTGTGTTTCATGCCGATGTAGATAAGTAATGCAGGAACGACCGGGATCATAGGTGAGGCGTTTCAGGCAGTTCAGGACCAGTGTTTTCTGTGGGAGAGAAACGACTGCTTGGCCTGGACTGCACACAAAATATGTAGCTGTCTGGAAGGGCAAAGAAAAAAAACAAGTCCATAAAGGGGACATTTTGAAGGTAGAAGAATAAGCCTTTTTTCTTGATAAATGGATGCTTTTTCAAAAATGTTACCGCACTTCCCAATCAGGCACGGTTTTGTATTATACAGTAGAAGTTATTATAGTTTCTGTTTTATCATTCCAGGTCATCATCGGAATGCAAAGAATATGAACCCTACATGTCACAAGGTCTCAACTCTGAGATCAGAAGCACGTATTTAAGACAATGCCCATCCTGTCCTTCTGTTTCACAGTCCGCCTAATCTCCACCCCTGCAGGCTGTGCTTGTTGCTGGGAAGTCATAGGATTCCTCTGACTGCAGCACCAGCCCGATAAATACACAAAGAAAAAAAGAAAACCTGGAAAAACAAGCGAGAATTCTTCAAATGTGTAAACGATTTTCATAAGTTCATAAGTGATTGATGCGTGCGGATTGAAGTCACCACAAATAGATACACGCAAACACAAACATGTGACTTTTCTGCCCTTTTTTGATGTTTTGATGTTTTCCTCTGGCATCTTTCTGTTGCTCAAAATAAATAGCTACAGGCTAAAAGGATCTGGTCAAGGGAGTGTGTATGTGCTGCAGGCAGCAAACACACACACGCACACACACACACGCGAGCAGATGTCTTTTTACCTGCTGCAGAACAAATCAAATTCATGTGAAGAAGCAGAAAGCAGCAGAAAAGAGAAGAAATGCAAATCCTTGAAAGGATGAGAAGCTGACATCTAATCGCACACATTGAGCCGTTAGGATGAATTATTGGTGCGTGTCCATATTTATGCAGGTAATAATAGAAAAAGTGTTAATCTTTTCACTCAACTTGCAGCGTAAAGTGCCCACATCACCGTTCAGTGACTTTATTTTAATCAGAAACAGACAGTGCGGCAGCGTTCACTATGTGTCGCATTAACAGTACTGGCAGGTTCCCAGGAAGTACATTATGGGAAGACACCTTCAACGCTATCCCTCATTACCTCAACTTTCCTCCGTCTGACAGTCTATAATATGGTTGGATGTCCTACATTTTGGATAGTGAGGGGAGCATTTCTATTCAAGAGGCCACATGAAATCTTCCGGTGAAGTACGAGCTTTTAATGCATTTAATTGTATGATCTTTTTAATGAGTAGTATACAAGCAAATAATAATGTACTTTACTAAAGTACTACTTGTCCTTGTAATGTGTGATAATAAAAAGTGCCAATGAGACCTCAAGACAATGCTTCCATTTTTAAATAACTCTGTTAGTCAATTTTTGGCCAGTAGAGGGCAAAAAAGCACATGCTGAAAGACAATACGTTTTTTTCAGATTAAGTGGCATCACCAACTGGTTTTGTACTCTAAAGTTTCATATTACCTGCGGCCATGTTAGTGTTTTGAAGCCATAAGTGAATATATTTGAGAAGAGGGTGGAGTTATTCTCCAAAAGGCGCCAACAGCACACACACTACGGAAAGATCCAGATCAGTGGCAGGAATTAGCTGAGCTGAGACCTAGCAGGCAGCAAACTTGAGCTGCATGAATTATTAAAAAAAAGAAAAAAAAATCTGCATCAGAACACTTATTTTGACAGGGGAAGCTATCCACAGAGGCCAAAAACATGTTTGTACCATACTGTAAACATGTTTGTTTCTGCTGCAAAATTGGACATTTTAACATGAGAGTGTATGAGGACTGACTCACTTTTGGATCCAGTAGCAACTTCTCCAACTGTAAACTGAAGCTAGTGCAGAAGGGGAAAGAAATGCAGTTCCTCTAGATCCCAAAAAGTGCCACTCTGAAAGGAAATGAATTCCCATAAATTCCCATTTCAAAATCCATGTCATGACCTTAAACAGCTTGTTTACTGTCTGGTACGTTCCACGCTGGCTTTAGTCCTGGAGGTTGTTCTTTGGCAAATATCTTTTTTAAAATAATTCTAAGGACTCCGTCTATTGTACAGCTGCAAACAATGCTGGAGACAAACAAAACTTGAGAAATGAATTCACGTTTTTACTTTTAGATCACTTTTTATGGTTTTCAATTAACAGATGAGACTACCTGATTGAGTTTCCTGCCTAGAGAGAATAAACGACAACTGCTGTAATAATCTGTTTTACAGGATAAAAACCTCAACTAAGTAAGGATAAACTATAGTCCGTCCTTACACTGGGACATGATGGTCAGTCAGTGCAGAAAGTTTCAAAAACGTTGACGTGTTTTTGCAAATGCACTTAAAGAAACTTCCATATGCTTTGATAAAGTCCACACAACCCCAGGAGAGAAAGACCAAGAGATAAGTTCATTAGGAGTTCCCAGTCTCAGAAATCAATAATTAATGAGACCTTAGATTTAAGGCCCACATCAATGTCTCCTAGAGTTCAAGCACCAGCCACATCTCAACATCAGGCCTTTTATGGCCAACTAGTGCAAAGAAACCACTACAGAGGAAAGCCAGTAAGAAGAAGAAGATAACCAGATCCACAAAACACAAGAAATGCACATAAAACCAATGAAAATGGGGCTTTTGGTTACAGCCAATATGATTCGAAATCATATTGGCTGTGAAGGAGGAGCTGTGATGGTGTGGGGGGTCTTGCTGGTGACACTGTTGGATATTTACTCAGACATTCAAGGCTATACTTAACCAGCATGTCTACCACAGCATCCTCCACAGAAACCCCATCCCATCTGGTCTGGAG
>VOQK01033766.1:0-20023 GCA_015052645.1 Benitochromis conjunctus
CCAGTGGTAGTCAGAGCACTTGGTGCAGTGACTCCCAAGCTAGGGGGCTCCAACAGATCCCAGGAAAAGCATCCATGATCTCAGTCCTAAGAAGATCGCAGTACTAGGAACAGCAAAGATACTGCGCAGGACCCTCAACCCCCAGGCCTCTGGGAGAGGACCCGAGCTTAAAGGCTAAAGACCGCCCGCAGGGGTGAAAGGGGATTTTATAAATAAATATATATATATATATATACACAAACACACAAGTGTAATGTGCAGGTGTGATATCGCTAACAGATCAGTGAAATGAATTATACCCACCAACCACAGCCTTAGCAGCTCCCTCATGAAAGGACCAGGCCAAAGAGAGGGCTTCAACAAAATGTTCCTGCTTCATCAAACAGTCAATACGCTGGACATATAAGCAGAGACAGGGAAAAGTCAAGTACACACACACATACACAATAATTTTTATATCCTGTGAGGTCAGGCTTACACGATTATAATTCAACAGTGAATTATTTGCTTAATATAAACTGTTGCTGTTAATGGATTTGTGGACAACTGCAGCTATGGATTCATGATTTTAATACTGTATATTTAAATGATCATACCCACCTCTCTCCAGTTCCGTAGAGTCATAATGTGAGCTGACTGAAGGGTGACACAATATACCATTAGACAGCACAGTCAAATGGGACACAGTCAATGCATGCTCTTCTCTGACTTGCAGCAGAGAAGTATGAAATTCTTCTGATTGAAAATGATTAAACTTACATTTTCCCAAAAATATACAATGTATACATAATTTATAGGTCCTGGTCATAGTTCACTGAGGACAACGACTGTCTTGAGTTTAGAAACATCACTAAATTCTGCATTTCCTCAACACTAAAGCTAATTCATTGAAGAGGCCCACAGAACCTTCAGGATTTGAACACTGTTGAAGTGGAAGAATGGGCCAAAATCACACCTGAGCAATGCATATGACTAGTTTTTCCATGTAGGAGACGTTTGAAGCTGTCATTTCCAACAAAGGTGTTTGTACAAAGTATTACATTTCAGTGCGTTTAATACTTTTTCCTTGTTTCAGTTCTCATTATTACACATAACTGAATTTATGGATGTCTATGGTTTGATTGGATTGTTTCTGATGTCTGGTGAGAATTTCATGTCAGTAGGACCTTTAGAAACATTGGTGACATGTTATTTTACCTGCTGTATTTGCCTTGAGAAACTCTTGGGTTGTTTTTGTAGTTTGCGTTGGGTCATTATTCATTATCTTATTTGCACTGTGAAGCTCTGTCTGATCAGCTTTGCAGCATTTGGCTGAATCTGAGCAGAGTATAGCCTGTACACTTCACAATTAATCCTGATACTTCGATCAGCATTCACGTCATCAATGAACACCGGCAGTCCGGATCCAACCATAAATGCCTTTTCTATAATACTGCTATCTGGTATAGTCGGCAGGGTTGGGTTTTCTTTTTGCTTGTTTTCATGAGCTGGCTGCACATGGCTACTGGCTGCTTCTTTCTAAGAATGAACCATTGATTTGATTTGATTGGTTTGGTCCTTCTGTCTTTGTTAACTTTGTTGTGAGAAACATTCATAAACTGTTTAAGTATTTGCACATGCTGTTCTGTCACTACTAGTTGGAGACAGGGATGTAGATAGTTATTAACATTACTTTGTACAGGTTTTCTTATGTTTGTATCACTGTAATACATAACGGTTGATGTGGATGTGATAAGCAAGCCTAAAAGATACACATCTGTAACATTTCTGGTCTGAATACAAAAAACAACACAAAGATGAACTCATGGCACACGGTGAATAATATGCAAAACATATATAACATGACCCAGTCAGGAGAACCAGTGCTACCTGACCCTGCCATATTTGTCATCTTCTTCTTTTATCTCCACCCTTTTAGAGGTTGCTACAGGAAATCACCTTCCTCCATCTTGCCCTAATCCGAGCATGCTTCTCTTTCACACTACCAATAGCATGTCCTCCTTCACTATATCCATGAGCCTCATCTGTGATCCTCCTCTTTTCTACCTGCCTTGCAGCTCAATCTTCAACATGCTGCGTCGAATAAATCTACCATCCCTCCTCTGCACACGTCCGAACCATTTCAGCTTCAGCTCTCTGACTTTTTCTCCAAACCACTCAACCTGAGCGTCCCTCTAATGTGCTTCCATCGACAAATAACAAAAGTAAAAGCGTACTTTAACTGGACACTTGCTTTGACATAACTGTGGTGATGATATAACATATGTATAGAACTATAGATATGTGCATGCAGACACAACAAAAAGGTAAATAATACAAAACAGTACCTTGGTGCCCAAATACACAATCTGTCCTGCGTAGCTTGAGACTGACTGGTAACAAGCCTTTTCTCCAACTAAAGCCTGGAACACAGGAACATAGATGTCCAGCCAAAAGTCAATGGTGACCTCATTGGATAATGCCTTCCAACATATTATTTTCATTTTATTACTATTTTGTTCTTACGAATTCTGGGACTGGATCCTGAATCAAATAAGCAGGTATAATTGTTCTAAAGTCTAGAAGGCAACTAGGACTTAATTCATGTAACACTTTAGATTCAGGCTCAAAATCTGTTTACAGGTTTGCATAATAAGTAATAGACATGTTAAAATCATGAACAACTGTGTTTGTGTTTAAATGAGTAACTATCTAAACGTCCTGTGCTGACCTGTAGAGTACCATTTACTAATATATGCACTATTTATTTTATAACTGCTATGCCCATGATGCCAACCTGGGCGTGTGAAACTCCTGGACCTATATGAGATTATCGGCCATCAGACGTTTGTGTGTTTCTCAGGGTTTCCTGCTGTCAAATCAGAATAGATCATTATTATAAATAAAATAAAAGACAAAATAATTAAATATTCCAGAAACCAGTTATAAATCTGGTTACCTGGATACCAAATGAATGACATGGTAGGGTCATTTTTGGTTCCCAGCTACATTTTTCAAAAACATAAGAAATTACATTTTAATCTGGAAAATGGTCACGCTGCAACTCTTCTTATTTTCTGGATGGTTTCTTCAAAGACTATGACCTTCGTTGTTGTTGGGTTTTTCTTGGGGGGGGCTGCTGCATTATTACTAACAAAGGACTATAGCAGGGTTTTGACTAACATTTCCACTGAATGTCAGAGTGTCAAAAAACACTAACTATTAACGTCAAATATGTATATGTCAAATAAAAGCCTCGCCTTACAAGTGAAACCCTCACCAGAGCCTGGGAGACGTTTCCTCCAGTTGCCAGTGATTTGAAATGTCGGCTGTTGTAGACCAGTTGCACCTGCTCCAAGTCCAGAGTCTCCAAAACCTCCTGACTAGGTCTGTCCACAACGTGTAGCTTTTCGTGGCTGTCCACCAGGACCAGTGTACGACTGTTGATCCACTGTAGGAACATAAAGGTACCAATTTAGGATTTTCCAAACACAGATATCTGTCTTTATTCATACAGTTGTAGTCAGAAGTCTGTATATATGAATGCCCATGAATCTGACACATTTGGCCTTTTAATGATTTCTTTTAAGTGTTCTTGTTCCAGGGTTCAATGATTGTACAGCATAAAAAAAGAAAACAAAAATTGGGTGCACAATTTAAAATGTATTTGGGTTTTGGTAATCTACACAAAAAGTACATCAAGGTTCAAATATATTCACACACCACTGATAATGTCACTTAGATAAATGTCCCATAGCAAGTTGCACCCCAACCAGACTGTTTTGGCAGCCAGCAACACGTTTCTGTAATAACTCTGGCTGGATTTTTGAGAACCCCTTTAAAATTAATTTAAATCGGTTGGTTTCCTGGTACAGAGCCAGGAAAGCAACCGATAATAATATTAAAATAATCCATAGTCACACAATACACGTTTAACTATATACAAGTCTACACTCATATACAATACACACAAAACCATTGAAGCTCACTAACCCAAAAAACAAACTACATTTTTACATTGGCTAAATACCCTGTGAATAACACCCCATTAAATCTCTGAGCTTTGTGAAAATCGTCTCTTTTATGTTTGTTTTTAAACAGAGATCTGTCTGGACATTTTTAAATAACACGAGAAGGAAGAAGAGCAAGAAGAGGAACCATCATCAGGCCCCTGCATAGTCTGTATCACTGGCAGATAGAAGTGGCTGACACCCAGAATCCTAGAAGTGACAGACCGAGCGACCGAACATCGTAGTGCTGGACAAGAAGAGGAAGACAACAGTAGTGATACATGTAGCGATACCGAGTGACAGCAACATCAGGAAAAAGGAACAGGAGAGGCTCAAGAAGTACCAAGGGCTGAGACAGGAGCTCAGGAAGACGGTGAAGGTGAATGCAACAGTGGTCCCAGTGGTAATCGGAGCACCCGGCCCAGTGACCCGCAGATTAGGTTCCAGCAGATCCCAGGAACAACATCTGAGATCTCTGTCCAGAAGAGCGCAGTCCTAGGAACAGCTAAGATACTGCGCAGGACCCTCGAGCTCCCAGGCCTCTGGTAGAGGACCCGAGCGTGAAGGATTAAGGACCGCCCCGCATGGTGTTTGTCCTATTTCACTATTGATGATGGGGACTGCGTTTTCTCAAATAATGATCATTTCTTTTATCTCAGTTGTCAGTTCAACATTTTTTATTATATGCACAACACCAAATCTGGATTAAGATAGAAAGTCTCTGTCCCAAGAAAATAGCAGGAAGGAACTTAAATGATTCACACCATTAAAATATGCCTTTTAATAAAGCAAACTTTCACCCCAGAAAACATTGTTATCAGGAGTGACAATATTTTAATATAATAAACCATTTTGAAAGTATTCAACTACTAAATAAATATAAATAAATCCACCATTCTTCTACTGACCTGTGTAACAGTGCTGAACTTCAAAAGAGTGTATGAGTGAATATGTGCCACTGCTGGGGCATCGTTGTGGGGTACTTACACTCAGGCTAATGATGTCACAGCTGAGCTGGAATTGTCTTTGTTTGATGACATGGATTGTCCCTGATTCCTCTTTCTTTACCTGAACAAACAGTAGTGGAGGAGAGAAAACCAGATAAAATTCTGATTTGTCTTTGATGGAACTGTTTTTCATAAAGCAGACATCTGGGAAATATTCAGTCCAACATCATTTAATGTTAGCTTGTATCCTAGTATCTTTAAAGATACTAATGATTTACATCTACTGAAAGCTGTAATACATCACAGTTGAGCACATACCAAGAGGAAGTGGACAGTATCTCCTTTGCAAAAAGCCAGTACTGGATTGACCATCTTCTGGACAGGAACAAACTGCCAGGCCAGCTGAGGAACACTGGATGGATCCGACTAACAAAGGAGAACATAACACAACATCAGAAACTAATCTCATGTAGCGCCACTGAGGTCACACCACATTCCCATCACCATTTTGTTAGGGAGAAAACTCTCCTCTGTCCTGCTTAATTGTGAAGTGATAATAAATCAAATGTCGAAACATTTTTTCTTTAACTTGGTTATAATTACAAAGATGGGGGTTCCACATTTTGGCTGACAGCATGGTAGCATTGTGAGACGTGATCGTCTTCCCTGTGTTCAACAGGTGAGGAGGAAGGAACACCAAAGGAGAGGAGCATGTAGACGCACATACATGACACATATTTTGGTGCATGGGATAGGGATCAATGCTCGTGACACCACCAGCAGCGAATCCCAGATAGAAAAATGGTAAAAGCAGGAGCTGAGTCACGTTGGACATGGTGGCAAGTTAAGAAATTCATGATGATGCTGAGTATGAAGCTGAGCCGACTCTTTCTCCTAAAGTGTCAAAGCTGTTGATATTAATGTCTCCTATGTGCTAACTGTCAGAAGAGACAGACGGCCTCTTTGTCTTGTTGGCCCCCAGAGTAAGGGCTGTAATATTGTATCTTATTAATGTGTTATTAATGAGCACAGTACACACTGCAATACCTGTACACCCTTAATGTGTGCACATCGTCTACAGAGAAAACACAGTACAGAATGATTCTCAGTGCTGTCAAGTTTCAGACAGTTTCGAATGTATTGGTTTGAAATTACAGACCCTCGTTTTGATGGTAACAATGACCAATGCTTTTATCTTTATTGTCTGAGATATTACAATGTGCCAAAAAGGTCTGAAAGTGGGTCGACAAACTATTTTTTCAAAAAAATGGTCATCTTGAATATTATTTGTTATATGAGCTATATTTCACTGCAACCATCATACATGTTCAAACTTTCTATAAACTATAACGTTTTTGTGCGAATGGTCGAGCACACGGTCGAGCAGAGGGCTTGGTGATTTGAGATGCAATGACCCATGAGTCTGTTGGGACCACTGGGCAGTTTTTGCCTGCCTGGTAAATAAGGACTCCACTCTGTCTCTTGTCATCACTATAATTTTGATTACACTTCATGGTAAATTTTATTAAAACATGTGTATCCTTTAATTACAGCACATGACACAACAAGGTAGTGCCATCATATCTGGCACAATGCCTTATCATGTCGGTGGCTCCGACTCATACATGCAAACCGTACTTCATACCTTGTTGTAAGGAAACGTCATCCAGACTTTCAGGGAGGGCTTTAATCCAATGACTAGGATCTGGTGCGAAAAGACAAAACATCACAACCACATAGTTGCATGAATGAAAACAGGTTGCAGAATGACCTGCGAATGGAGCTTTTGGCATTTGCACACCTTAGTGAGAGATGCCATAGCAAGCAGAGAGTAGTGCATGATGGGATGGTCTCTGAAGTCGGGAGGAGAACGCAAGGGTTCAATACAGCACACCTCCCCTTTAGAACCACTGAACAGACATCGAGAGTCACATGACCGCATCCCCATCACCCTCCTGAAAACAAATGAGGGTAAAGCAGAGGAAGGAGAAAAAGATGGATGAGCATAAAAAAAGAAAGAAAAGAAACAAAAATACACAGAATAAGAATCACGTCCATTTTTTATGACAAATTAGATTTTTGCACTGGCAGCTGTTAATTACAGATATACAGTTTGTTAGGAATAAATAACTACAAAGTGGCAGCTGTACTGGGTAACCTTAGTAGCTCATGAGAAATGTGTTACATATCTGACAAAAATATGCTGTCATTAAGATAACAGTGAGGGGGTCCTGCTCATTCCAGTAGCACAATGCCAACCACACTGTGCAGGTTACAAACGGCAAATATATGCAGATATATTCCTACAATCCAGACTAAGAGGCTAAAAGCTTTAATGAACGTTAATTACGAGAGTTAGAAAATCAAAATGTTCTTTCACTACCACAGTTACAAAAATATCGACAGCGGCCAATGCTACCCTCAGCCTCCCAGCAGACGCACGCATGGTATAAAATCCTAGGTCACTTCCTTCTTGACTCACATTCACAAGAAAAAAACTCGGCTTCTGACCTTGAGGTTAAAGTCACAAAAATTCAAACTCATCTAAGATTTTTAGTAGATGAACCTATGGTATCGGGGGGAGACAACAATACCTCATCAACTGTTCAGTGCTGAGGGGTAAAAACTGCTGAAGAACATGAAAAACCTGATTGTTGAAAACAGTTTCTGTTACTTTTAATTTAAAGTAGAGTCATGTACCTGAAAGCCAGCTCAAAAACAGATCCTCCACTGTCATTGCACACGGCAATAGTTGTGTCATCTGTGAACTAATAACAAGAAAGGGAAAAGCAGAAACACAGGACAGAAACTAGTCATAAACTATCAGGGACAGAAGGACCCATTCCTGAGTCGGAGATAGAAAAACACAACCTTTGTTGTTTCTGTTGTAATGGCTGAAGTTCATTTTCAGACGTGTCTGTGTTGATGGTGGCAACAACAAAAGAAAGCTTTGAAAGTAAGTGTGTGTATAGACCTTCACATGCAGAATAGCTGTCCCTGGAGGGTGGGCATCAGTGATGGTTCTCAGAAGCTTCCCATTGGCCAGATCCCACATTGTAATCTAATCATGCAGAGAGACACAAGAAAAACTGCCCATGAACTACAGTGAAAGATGCAAACACATTGTGCAGTACATTCTTGTAAAATCTATGTCATATAATCAACATTGATGCTAATATTATTTGTGCTATGACCTAAATGTGTTTCTGAAATGTAGAATAAGGCATACATTTCATAGGCTGAACATGAAACAAAGATTAACAAATTAATCATTTAATGATCATTCTGAAAAAATGACCTCGTGTTTCAAGGCTAAAACACGAAAAAGCATTAATTATTATTAAGTAATTAGCTCTTCGGCAGATGTACACTTAGAGCCGACCGTATCCTCACAAAACTGTTTGAAGGTTTTGACTACAAAGAGGGTGACATGTGATCAAGCTCACATCATGAGAGCCTGCTACAGTCCGAAATCATTTATATTGTTAAAATTTGCAAATCTTTACAAAGTAAAGATTAATTGTGGAAAAACATCTACACGCAGTAACAGACGGGCTGATGAAATGTGTATGTGACCCGAGTGGAACCACAAAAAGAGGTGTAGTGGGTAGAAGCAGACATGGGCAGGCTGCTGTCACAAAAAGCTGGTGTTACCTTTAACTTAACGACCTGACAAGCCACTGAACATGTGCAAAGGCAGTAATGTTAGTCACTTCTTTTCTTTATATTATAATATTTTTGTATTTGTTTATGCTATCACTCTTTTCCCCCTTTCCCCATCAGTTTTATTTGATCTCTACCAATCATGGTATCAAACCTGCACGTTAAAAGACAACAAGGAAAGAAATGATTAAAAACACACATAAACCACATTACCAAATATAACCTGTCCAAAACTTTCATGAAGTTTTGTTGTTATTTTAAATTCAAATAAAATGTTTAAAAAATATGATATCTAACCAGATACTTACACCAGTTCATGCAATTATTACTTCTAGGTTCAGATTACAGTAATTCATTACTATCAGTATGTCGTAGGGAAGGGACCAGAAAGAAGGAGCATATTTCACCCGTACTTTGCATTTCCCTTTCTAGTCCAGAATCAAATTTAAATTCCTTTTCACATACAAGGTGTTGAATAATCAGGATCCATATAGACCTCATGGTACTGCATCACCCCAGTCAAGCACTTGGCTCTCAGACTGCTGGTT
Organism: Benitochromis conjunctus; assembly: GCA_015052645.1. Lineage (NCBI taxonomy): Eukaryota > Metazoa > Chordata > Actinopteri > Cichliformes > Cichlidae > Benitochromis > Benitochromis conjunctus. The sequence continues at coordinate 9,148 of VOQK01033766.1, forward strand.
TACTTGTGGTTCCTAGGATATTTAAAGCAGAACAGGAAGCAGAGCCTTCAGTTTCCAGTCTCCTCCCAGTTTGGATTCAGGATATAGACACCCTCTCTGTTGTGGCAGGAAGGGCATCCACCATAATCAACAATAACTTCACAAACCATGTTGTACCATCACCGTCGTTTGGATTTCACAACGAGGATGTCGAACAGTAATTTGCAAAACCTGCCGTAAGACTATTACCGCTAAAGGTAGCAGTGCCGTGAATTTATTCTACCAGCCGAACAGTCGTCCACTTAGTCACTTTTGTTTCTGTAATTTGAGGTCATCACATTTTTTATTTTACAATATATGTTATAAGCACAAATGAGCACATTTTTATTTTCAGTCAGTTTATTTTGTCTCGTGAATTTGTCACGATCGGGACCAAGCACACAGATTGTTATTATTTATCATCTGTTTACTTATTTTAACATTTTATTGGGATTATAAATTTTACTTGGGGTCAAAAGCTCATCAGCGACGTTGTTGTTGTCATTGTTATTATTATTAGTATCATCATCTATAAGCTGGCTGAGCAGCCATCTAAACTTTGGTCAGAAAAGCGTACTTTATTTATTAAAATGTGAGTTTTCGTCTTTGGCATTACCCTGTCAGCATGGTGAATTTCACTGTTTCCACATGAAGCATGAAATTGCTGTAACTCACCATGAAACAGGACACTGCTGTTCCTAGGTCAGAAGTTCTTAAGTGAAGGCTTTCCCTGTTTAAATGAGTTCACTACAGGCTCTTTAGTATCACCAACAATAATGTCACCCAGCAGCCCCAGAGTTACGCTCTATCTGTATGTGAACGAGATGTTTGTGAACAAGAACTACACACTGTGTGGGACACTGAGCAGCCAGCTTTTAGCATTAACCCAGATTACCTTCCTGGGGAGCTATTGCACATTATTACGATGAATGGGAACCATGCTCTCTCATATCCTCTTTACTCTCTACAAATCGGACTTCACATACAACACCACTAACTGTCACCTCTTGAAGTTATCCAATGAGACAGCCATTGTTGCATGTGTATCTGAGTGGAACAATCCAGAGTATAGGAAGGACATCACTGACTTTATCATCTGATGTGAACTCAACCACCTACACATCGATACTATTAAGACAAAGGAGAACACTAACTCCCATCGCACCAGTGAACATCCATGGTTTTGGCACTGATGTTGTGGTACAAAAAAGTACAAATTCCTGGGTGTTCACCTTCACAATAAACTGGGACTGGTCAGAAAACACTCCAGATCTGTACAAGAAAGGACAAAGTCAGCGCCATGTGCTGGGCAGGCTGAGGTGTGGCAGCAATTTTATCGAATTTTATCGAATTTCTCCTGCAGATTTCATCTGGCCAACATGATCATTGGTGAATTTAATCTAATGACCCTGGCGATGCTAAATTGTGAAGCATGCCATCACTGAAGGGCATGTCTGTGATGGCATGCCAAATTTTGATTATTCACTACAGGACATTAAATTGTTAAATCTCCAGTTGACATTGTCCATTCTAAACTTTACAAGCTTGATAAGAATCTGAGACTGAAGATGTCCATTTGACAATATTAGGTCACACTCATACAACCACCTGGTGGCAAAAGGAAATCAGCAAGTCATCCGTTTCTATATGAAATGTTCAGTGTTAATATCATATACAGAAACATATAATTAGTGAGTGTGCTCATGCACCACCTACTGGCCACAGGAAGTAACAAAGCTTTTGTTTGGGCAACACCCAGTTAGAATCCTGGGCTCAAGACATCCTCCTAACTACAGCAAACACCTCAACACAACATGAGGTGCAAGGGCCCTATCACTGCTGCTCACAGCTTTAACTGTTATTATCATTATTTTTTTTGACAGCTGTGACAAAAAAATTGTAAATAAGTGTCAAATAAAATATATTTTATCTTCTCCTATTACCTGTCCTTTGGCAAACCCGCAGAGAAGTCGTGAGCAGTCATGGTTGATGCTAAGGGCAGAGACAGCACCAAACTCTGCTCCAGTTGTCTTGGTACCCAGACAGAGCCGCAAGGCCTGGTTGGTATCTGGAGAGGAAGAGGACATGTAACTGACAAGGCAGGAGAAATGTTGAAAAAAACAATGAAAAAAGACAAACTGAAAGTTGTCCCAGTCCTCAGTTTTACGAGTGCAATACAGGAAATAAGTAGGACATAAATTTAAACAAAAACAAAACAACCCCCCCAAATAAAAATTAAAAAACGGCACTAAATGAAGAGTCATAAAAGTAATCAAAGTATTGTAAATAAAAATAAACAAATGAAACCAAATAACATGCTTCAAACCAAAACACATAAAGAGTGATGGCTCAGAGCCAGTCAGGTGGAACACCACATGAACAACATTGAGTAGGATCTGACAGACGCGGTCATACCTTTTCCTGCTCAGGCATCATAATGTCAGCAATACAGAGAGACACTGATCAGCCCTGCTACAGTTTAAACACTGAGAAAATTCCACATCACAGTTAAAACATCACTCCCTGAAGCATGCCTGTGTTTGTGTGTGTGTGTGTGTGTGTGTGTGCGCGTGTGTGTGTGTGTGTGTGTGTGTAAATTAGCGCATTAGCAAGCGAGTGTAGTGTGTTCTGTGAGTGTAGTGGGCGTCTCTGAAATAAGACCAGGGGAAGATCACAATAAAAGTGACATTTGCCTGGCAGAATGTTGTCACTTTAAAAGTCTGCTGAAATTATACGTTTGTCATGTTTAAAAGGAACTTCTGCATGTTTTTCATTTAAATCGTAAAAAAGAACATTTTGTAACCTGTAGATAAACCATGCTAAGAAAAAATAAAGACAGACATCTGCGACTTCATCTATGTGAGGAAAATCAAATCAGCTTAAAAGCTAAGTGGTGAGTACATGTATGTATGGCAGTGTGTGTGTAACACACACTGTAAAGCATCCTGAAATTCCACCTTGTACAAACATTCAATAACCACCTTAAAACTCCACTTCTACCAAATGTGTTGCCAAAGGCAAACATCTATCTAACCATTGTTAGATATGGCAGCAAGTTTCTGGAGAGAGAGGGGTGGGAAGCCGATACTGAACATGAGATACGGGAGTCAGGTGGTACGCTCTGATTACCTGAGTCAATATAACAGCTAATGTACAGTGCGACTCTTTGATACCTGGACTAACATCCGTTTGCTCAAACAGCTATTTTTGTATTCTTCACAGCAAATCATTCAAAGGTAAGTGTTCCACAATGATTTAAACTTACCTGCTGTTTATGGTTTTATTTCCAGGTAATATGTGGCTTTCAGTACCAGTTTTTCTGCACCACATCTCATTTATTGAATAGTCTTATTTTGTCAACTATTTCATTTAAAAGTCTGGATGTTTGTCACAGTCAAAATAAGTCATCAAAATGTGACTTTCTTATCTTATTGGTTAGACCCTTATTGGTATAAGCTAATCTTTGTGAGGTAAAAAGGAAATTTCGGTTGCTAAAATAAAACAAGCATACATTAATAAAAGCAATTAAGCAAAACACAACTCACTAAATGTAACAAATTGTCTCTTTTCTTTAAAAATGGTGATATAAGTGAAATGCCTGCTTTTGATTCACAGCCTCCTCTCTTGCCATTACTATATACATCAACACAATGCCTCATCGCAGCTGTTCTGTTGAGATTAACAACAACTCCGGCTACTACGCTCTGGCCAATCCAAGGTGCGGTGTTACTTTTATACTTGCCCAAGTCTAGTTGTTGATGTTGATGGTTGTAATGCAACATAAATCATACTGTTATCAAGATTCCTCTATGAAGAATTCACTAAACAACTGTAGACACGTGTGATGTCCTAAAGCCAGTCACTGCATTACCGATACTAATCAATGATGTCATTATAGTCCAGTTCTCTATGTAATGTTTGAATTTTAGGGGAATTTGCAAATATACATCGTTGCAAAGAGTACTGAAAGAATCAGAAAGGTGTCTGTCTGGTGTCTATTTGGTGGACAACTTGGATTTTACAAAATGGCTTCAGTTAAACTCAAGTGATGGTCACTGGGACAGGAAGGACCTCATTGGTTGTTGGTTTCAGCATGCCGTTTGAGTAACACATTCATGCTGTTGAGGATACAGCAGAGAAGTTGTCGCCTGTGCCGTAGCCTTTATTTAGACATTGATTCTCAAGATGTGTTGCTTCAGGAGCTGGTCATTTCTTCCATATCGTTGCAGTAAAGATGCAACTGCTGATTAGCCATTAGCACGCAGAAACCAACAACCACCAAGGTCCTGTCAGCTCTCATGGTAAACAATGAAATGTTCTTTTAGTTCATGTGCTGTCGAGCCAAGAAAAAGTAGTCTGTGCCAAGATGATGATGCGATTCTGCCATGTCTGCATGGGCTTTCCCTCCCACTGTCCAAAGACATGCAAATTAACTGGTGACTCTAAATTGGCTGTAGGTATGAATCTGCCTCTTTATGTTAGCACTTAGGTTGGTGACATGTCCTGTTCAGGTACACTCTAACTTATTCACAAGCAAAAATATAATGAAACAGCCAGCGCACATACATGTGGGCAAATGGAAAGAATAAAAATGTTAGTTTTGCAAATCCCTGAAAATTCTTACCAAAGTAAAATCCTAAAATTAATCAATCTATTACTCACACTACAAGTTCTTTAATGATCTGCATAAGGCGTGGATAGAAAATAGGACCCAACACATTTTTCCATACAGTTGTGTAGCTTGCCTGTAGCTTGACAGCTTACCACACTTCATGTGGGAGATGAAAAATAGCAGCTCAATGTATAACTTTGAAGGTGGATTAAATGCACATTACTCCTAATTCACTGCATCAAAAGATAAGAATGTGACTCTAGTCCAAGGGTGTCAAACATCTGGCCCGTGATACAATTATATCTGGCCCATGAGATCATTTCATATGTCTAGGGGGTGGGATTTTATTTTCATTGGCACACCATGCAGGCATTCACGTGCAAAGACAGACTGGGATCATACCATTATGTGACAGCAAGTGCAGTGTTACAGGCTGCACAGAGAGATGGAGAGCCCAGTTAAAAATGTTAAAAAGTGAAGAAACGTAAAAGGAAAACGCAAAATGAGCAGCATCTGATATAATGAAACAGCCAGCGCACATACATCTGGGCATTTCAGTGGTACTGGAATGCAGCCAGGAGACTGCAAAGCTGAATGCAAAAAAATCATAAAATTCGGAGCTGGCTACAGTGATACTCGTTTTTATTTTCAGCCATTTTCCATTGTGAGGAACAAAAGTTCAAACTTGTCCAGGCCTCAAACCTCATGTGTCCTAGTAGTAGTAAATGCATCAAAATAAGGCTCTTATGAAAACACTGAAGAAATTATTATTATTATGATATTAATATCAGTATAATGTTATTATGTTATGTAATATGAATATTACATACAGTAAATTTCATACAAAGTGTGTTTGAATGGCAGAGATGCAGAAATGTGTGCATGTAGCACAGAGCCATGGCTCAGTGTGTGGATGAGTCTCACAGGCCTGACTGAAATTTATAATTCTTAACTTGTTTGATCTGCTGCTCATTGCAAACTAGCACAAACAGAAAATTTGGACTGAAGGTTTTACAGCTTTTCTTACTGATAAAAACAGATAACTGATAAATAAAAAAAAGTCTGTCTTTCACTTTCTACTTTAGAAAAGTCTGTTTTTTACGACTACAGTTTAAAAAAAACTGGACAGTCTGGGCAATGAGCTACCAGAACTGTTCCTGTAAGTTTACACATTTATTTAAGTCCAAAGAATTGTGCTGACAGATTTCTTTCTTTGTCACAGCAGCATTTTCTTTATCATGTAGAAAAACTGTTAAATAGTTAAACAGTTAAATATGTAACTTCTTTATACTGACAGAAAGAGGAGTTTCACTGGACCGGCCCATTTAAGTTCAAGTATGTGGCCCGCGATATAAAATGAGTTTGACACACCTGCTCTAGATAGTCCAAAAACATGAATCCACTGCAGCAAAAACACCGTCGATCCTCTACAAGCACCAGTAAAGACAGCATACCTGCTCATACGCATAATCAATGCTACTAACACAAAGCTAGGAACAAGAAATGCCAGAGTGATGTTTAAGCATCATGCTAACCCCAACCAAGCAGTCAAAGATGATGCATGTAACAAAAACAAAGACGAACAGGCTTATAGGAACTTTCATCTTTAGCTCTACTGGTTCCTGCAGTAGAATTCCTGTTTTCCACTTTTATTAAATTTATTCAAATGAAACTCTTCCATAATTCACCTTATCAGGATAAAGATTTGAGTAGGTATGTGTGTATATGAAAGGTTTAGTGATACATTTGTTATGTTAAGGGTAATGTGAAATATATCACTTTCTTCCATTCGTAACTTCAACAATGCAAATGACCAAAACCATCATAGCTCTATGGCATGATTGGTTTGTTTAGCTCTTACAGTAGTCTAAGGAGCTTAAAGAAAAGCATCTGGACTTCTTTAAGTTTCCTTGAAGACGTTTCATCTGAGAAGCTTCTTCAGTTCTAAGGTCAAATGGTGGAGAGTCCCAGATTAGCCCTGTGGGAGTGTCCCCCCAAGAGGGACATGGACCCCCTGTTGATCCTAATCAGATACCTAATCACACGAGCCAACATGTGAAAACAGGTGTAGGTCACAATCAGCCAAGGTTTCAGGTGAACCCACTGTGAAACCTAGCCCCACCCTATCATGTGATTTCCTGAGGTCAGAAGGTCCAGGATGTGAGTGGGTGATAAGGTGTCTGGGAAGGATCTCAAAACTGGATTATAGATGGCAGACAGTTGGTGTCGTAAGCCCCGCCCTCTGTTCAAAGATGGCCGTTCACAGTGGACATAGATGGCTTCTTTCACTCTTCTTTCAAACCATCTGTCTTCTCTGTCCAACAACATGAACATTGACGTCCTCGAAGGAGTGACCTTTGACCTTTAGCTGCAGATGGACAGCTGAGTCTTGTCCCGTCGAGGTGGCTCTTCTATGTTGTGCCATGCATTTATGAAGTGGCTGTTTGGTCTCTCCAATGTAGAGGTCTGAGCATTCCTCGCTACACTGTACAGCATACACTACGTTGTTCAGTTTGTGTTTAGGAGTTCTGACTTAAACTTAAAGAAGTCCAGACGCTTTTCTTTCCAAGCTCCTTAGACTACGATGACCTGGATGACTGAGAGCCTTCAGACAGCTCTTACAATACTTTTTTCCATGTAATGTGTCCTATTAACTTGTTAACATGTCTGCATTATTGTAACATAGTTTAGATGAACAGTGTTTACTTATTGGAAAATATAACCCAGAAGAATTGGTAAAAGTATTTCTGTTAGACCCATCTAACACATTGTGTCTCCATGCTTAGGGTATTCAGTGAGAGTGGCAAATGTGAGGTCCCTTTGCCACCCATGGTAGGTCCCTGCTCTGAAGCCAGTGCACTGTTTAACAAACTCACTGGCAGTGCAACTGGAGCGGTTGGAGTCTTCACCTATGACCTTTTCAGTGCTGACATGAACGACTATAGCCACATCATGGCTGTCATGTTCTCCGTGCCATACGATCGAAACCTCTACTCGAACTGGTTTGCCGTGGGAATCTTTGACAAAGGAACCGACTGTGACTACAATCTTTATGACATTATGTATAATGGGAGTGAAAACAGTTTTGTAAGAGCAAAGGCTGACGGCTCCTGCATTTCTTATGGAGGTGACTACATTATAGTCAGTGCCTCCATGTCAGATTCAGGTGAAGCAGTCCTGAGGGTGGATGTCAGTGATACAGGGATGTATTAAGTCAACAGATGCAAGATGTTACACAAGTAATATAAAATAATCACTGTCATTCTGCCACGTATCTGCAAGGGCCAGTCAGCTGATAAAACTGGTCACTTGCTTAAGTGCTGCTGATTTCAGTATAAACCAGTGCATGCCATTGTACACTAAGTAGTGCTTCTTCTCTAGACTGATTTATGAAATGTTTTTTCAAAAAGCAAGATTTGTATTTATGTATCAAAATCAAGTTCTCTTTGTAATCAATATATAATGTACAAGGTGAGATCAAAAAGTTCAGGAAACAACATAATAAAAATCTAAAGCTTCACCTGATTTAAATGTGACAGTTTCCAGCAGTATTTCTGTGACTTTGTGTTTCTTATCTCAGTCTGTAAGGTCCATTCTGAGTAATGGTGCTCCTCAAATATATACAATGTTAACATAAAACTGACAGAAATGACATGTGAAGGGTCACTAGTGGTGATGGAAGGATCTCGAGCTATTTTGAACACTTTTCAGCGCCAAAGAGTCAACTCGGAGTCAACCGTAACTCCAAGCCCAAAGTGAGTGAGGAGCAATGTGGAGCTGTCTCGCCTTTTCCTCCCCCTCTCTGTTTTTTTTTTAAACATTTATAGCATTGTGCACCCCAAATTTTTCTCCAGGGTGAGAACATAAATGGGGACTCCTACTGCAGCATCCTGAGATGTCACATGATTCAGCAGAAATGAACAAAACATGTTTGGTGCATGTCAGAACGGCACCAGCACAGACCACACTGAAAGCACGGGCAATTATGGTCTTCCCAAAAATCATGCTGAGGGATTACTGTTTTGATACACTAGAGGAAATCCCACACAAATACAAGGGGCTATACAGTGGTGTGAAAAAGTGTTTGCCCCCGCCTTCCTGATTTCCTCTTTTTTATATGTTTGTCACAGTTAAATGTTTCAGCTCATCAAACAAATTTAAATATTAGACAAAGATAACACAAGTAAACACAAGATGCAGTTTCTAAATGAAGGTGTTTATTGTTAAGGAGAAAAGATCCAAACATACATGGGCCTGTGTGAGAAAGTGGTTCCCCTAAACCTAATAACTGATTGGGTCACCCTAAGCAGCAGCAACTGCAATCAAGCATGTGATAACTGGCAGTGAGTCTTTCACAGCATTTTCATGGGAAGCAAACATTTCAAATGTATTACAAATTCCATAGACATTATTGACCAGTGTAAAGACACATTTAGTCAATGCAAAGGCAGCACACGCACTTTTATCAGGTCATCAGCGTCTTCATTGTTAAATAGTCAAACCTAGACCGACACCTGCAACATTAATGTGGAAAGGAAAAAATATACTGACATTTTCCACATGTATACAAATTGTTGCCAGTTTTTGAGTGTCCTCACAGTTCCCCTGCTCCAAGCTGCTATCTCACTGGACTGCAGTACAGTCTAACATGCTCCTACATCATGACTGCCAGTGGCACATAAAAAGCTACCGTTAGCTGTGCTGCCACCGCCCCCTCACCGTTCCTTTCTTTAGAAATGAAAGCCTATCAAATATTTGATTGTTTTTGATGGCGACTTGTTCTGCAAGATCAAAAGGTTTTGGCCTTGAGATCCTTGAGTTTCCTCAATTAATATTTTCAAGACAATCAATAAGTGAAATAGTGAAATGTAGATGAGCAACAAAGACTGTCAGTGACTGAGTATCCTTCATCGGCATCGTGATAGCACTAACACTGAAGGTAAATGCTGTAGTTGGGTGAATCTGTCTTGTGTATCTTCAACACAAACATCAGACCTCAATCTGCAGTCAACTCCGTTTAAGTTGTTACACTTTTAAAACTGGAAAAACTGAAGACTGTCCAGATAATCACAAGCAGAAGATGCAGAATCGTGATCTTCTAGACGAGAAGAATGCCGACTGCACGTCGCTTATGATTGTTCTCTTCAAGGCCTGCCTCTGCTCCAATTTCACATGACTGTTTTATGGCATGTAGTCAGGTGATACGGGGTTATCAGTCTTTGTGAGTCACCGCTATCATCGTCTATCCCAATCAGAAGGAGAGCGATAAAAAGAAATGCTTTCCGTCTTTCTGACTGCTGCAGCCAGCAGCACAGCAGGATAAAGTCATTGTAATCGTGTGAGTACAGTGTACTCTGTTTTGATGGGTTGCATCATGTCTGATATGGCAGCAAGAATTGGGCGCGTGATGTCATGAGAGAAACCTGAATATTTTTTGTATTAAAACAAAAAACCTACGAGGTATAGACCGAGACTCCTATCAATCAATAAGTGAAGTGTTTTGGGGTTTGTTTCTGATTCATTGGTGATAAAGTGATAAAGATATTCTCAGTGTAAATCTATAAAGACAGTATTCAAGTTTAGACTTACCAAAGACCAAAGCCAGACCATGAGATGTTCCCACAGCAATTACACCCGACACTGTCTGAAGAAAGAGGAGCGTACAGCTTAGAATAGACAGACAAATAAAAATGATGAAACACATCAAAGCTCACGCTCCCTCAGACACACTTCCAATCAGCGACAAAGAACCACGAAAAGCCTTAAATGTGGAGCGTTCAGGAAGTGAGTGGTCCCAAGTGACTCCAGCTGACTCGGTGTCAGCTTTCTTCAGTGGGGGGAGAAAGGCGAAATACCAAAAACAAAATCATATTTTCCATGTCTCTAGTATGTAGACGTCCTTCATATTATAAAATATCGATAATCTGACACTACGAACTCTTTTTTAAAGATACTCACTATAGCTGTTGGAAGTCCAGCATCCACTTTGTCCTGAGTAAAGATACAAAATGTTTTAGTTAAGAATGAAGACCATTTGAAATGTCATTCATATTTTGTCTTATTCATTAGAGATAAAACCCACTCCTGTATTATAAAGCTTGGTAAGAAGTCTTAGATTGGGTTCAAGTATATAGAACCTAATCTAAGGGTAGCTCTGGACGAGCAGCTCTTATGTCAGGGTAAGATTGTAAACATGGTTGTGTTTCTGTGAAACTGTGTGTGATTATGTAAATGCAGCTTTACATT
>VOQK01033773.1:0-11818 GCA_015052645.1 Benitochromis conjunctus
CGAAGGGTGGCTGGCCTCTCCCTTAGAGATAGGGTGAGAAGTTTGACCATCCGGGAGGGGCTCAGAGTAGAGCCGCTGCTTCTCCACATCGAAAGGAGCCAGTTGAGGTGGTTCGGGCATCTGACAAGGATGCCTCCTGGGCGCCTCCTGGGTGAGGTGTTCCGGGCATGTCCCACCGGGAGGAGGCCCCGGGGCAGACCCAGGACACGCTGGAGAGATTATATCTCTCGGCTGGCCTGGGAACGCCTTGGTGTTCCCCCGGATGAGCTGGAGGAGGTGGCTGGGGAGAGGGAGGTCTGGGTTTCTCTGCTTGGGCTGCTGCCCCCGCAACCCGGCCCCGGATAAGCAGAGGAAGATGGATGGATGGATGGATGGATGGATGGATGGGTGGGTGCATGAACACACCCTGTGTTCCAAAAAGTTTTCAAACCCAATTAGATACTGATCTCAGAGGATGTACTATTATCTATCCGATAGTAGTACCAGCGATAGTATCATTACTATCGATATTTGTATTTGTATTGATTGATCCTCCAGCAATAATGTTTACATTTATAGTGAGATCATGATTTATGAATATCTGTGAAAGAACTACTTGCATGTGGGGACTTACTGTACAAACTGCGAGGTGTTGGGCTATAGATGTTGGGGTGTTATCAAAGGATGCACACAAAAAACCAAGACAGCGAGAATGTAGAACACAAAATATATAGTTTGTGTGAGGGTGTGTGTGTGTGTGTGTGTGGACGGGTATATACATCTTCGTGGGGACCAAAAATTGGAAGTTTACTATACTCGTGGGGACCGACAGCCCTCGTGGGGACCAAAACCCCGGTCCCCATGGGGTTGAAGGCATGCGTGTGCGTGCGTGTGTGAGGGGGTGTATGAATGAGAGGAGAGGAAACGAGACGATACGTTTGGGTGGAGAGCATCATGAACCTCTTTTTTTCCACCTTTGACCTGGTGTGATTTTTTTTTTAAATGTGTATCTAATGATGTTTATTTAGTTGTTAAAGCGTCTTTAACGCTTTTCTTTGATTACTTTCATTCTAATGACCTCCACTGAAAAGAGCCAGAAGTTGGTGGTGGGACCCCAGAACAACTGCCCATCACTGTAAAACTTATCAAAAAGAGCGAGGGCCTGTTGCCCTTCTGTCATGCTTTACTTTTTCCTTAGGAAAATGATCATTTATTTGATTTGATGGTCCTTTTAATTTATGCTCATCGCTTTTAACCAATTCTTCTGCTGGAAATGGATTTTTGGGCAGTTTCTATCAAGTTCTATCAAATTAACTAGCTTTGCTAGTCTGAGCCAAGTGCTGCCAATTTGAATCTCTGGCATTTGGACTGTAGTGATCTCACAGCATCTCGCTTTCTTTCTCTGATTATTGAAATTACTTTTAAAAAAGCACAAATGATAATAATAATAATACATTTTATTTTAAGATGCCTTTCAGAGCACACAAGGAGACCGTACACAGTTATTCAATGAAAACAATAAAAATAATAAGAATAAAAAAACCTAATTATAAAAACAGTAAAAAGCTAAAATAATTTACAGACAGTAATGAATTTTAAACAGTTGTGTTTTGAGTTTGGATTTAAAAATCCAAACACACATCGATGCCACACCAAGCCATTATAATTGCACATCTGTGATGTTTGTGGACAATGAAGATGCTGCTATCAATGCTGCTGTATTTGATGCTGCTAATCTTTCAGTTCTACCGAGCTATATTAACCTACATAGTTTATTAATAGCACATGGTGCTGTTTTAAACTGTGCATTTATCCTCTGGCTACAGCAGTAAACTATCGATTTTCCACACAGAGCAGAAATGACAAAGGACTGAGTGTGTGGACAGAGATTGGATGAGGAGAGATGAGGATTATTTAGCTTTAATTACCTCTAAGGATTAGCAATGTTAATTATTGCAGCTGTGATATTTAAATCTGTTTACATTAGCTTTATGGTTTACCCATATATAAATGAAATGGAGTCCAACAACCTGAAGAAAACTAAAATTATTTTAGAGAAATGTGGCTGCAAAAGCTGCATTAACAGTTTTAGTTTTAGTGGATTTATTCAGATTTGTTATTTTCTTGCTTTCTTTCTAAAATAAATATTTCCTGTGGGACTGTAGGCGTGGAAGATTAAGACCTTCTTGTAGTCATTCCTCCTCATCAAATACATTACATGTATTCTTGAGTTGTAAGAGAAACACATTTCATGAGCTGTTAATGTTAAAAGTTGTGTATCAGTGTTCAAACAATACTCCACCTGTGTGATATTTCATGTCTGTAACAGAGTTATTAAAGGATGGTTCCACAGCACTAGTGATCAAACGCTCCAGTGCCATGGTCCTGGGGGTTTGTGGTGGTCTGGAGTGGAAATCATACTTAAAGATATTTCACTTCAGTTTCTGTTCAGTTGATTTATTCTCTGTTTAAGGCTTCGATTTCTGTGTATATTCTCTGAGATCTTGCGTGCACATCTTGCATTGCCTTTCCTTTCTTTGCCTTCTGGATTTGGTATTTCATGGACTTTCCAAATACACTATTGCCAAAAGTGTGCAGTCTGTAGATTGAGGCATTTGGAACCAAACTAAAAGCAAAGTACAAAAATCACAGGAGAAGAGCAGAGTTCAATGCCAGCTGTTTTATTGACCATGAAAGTTCATTTATTAATTTCTCTGTGATTTTTTTCTGCCTGTCAGCTTAGACACTTCCATAACACACACATACTGAATTTACATCATCTTGGAAAAGCAAAATGTGTTTGGCACTACACTACATTCAGATCATAATTCTGGCTGCAAAAGATGTCAGACAAGACAGAAGAAGAAGACAAGCGAGCTCAATGAAGACATGCAGGCAGAAATCCAGCAAAGACAAAGCCTCCCTCGGGCTCTGCTTGGCCCTTTTTATTGGAGAGACGCCCCTTTTTTGTGATGCAACCTTCCACATTTCCTCTGTAAATGTGTTTGAGTTAAACTTATAACCAAATAATTGTCCCAATTTATATCCAAATGTCTTTCTTTACAAATTAAACTCAAATATTTTCTACCAGGGATATTATGTGATAGGTCAATCATTTTAAACAGCTGCCTTTAACCAGCTGCTTAACCACTGATGTGGTTACATGCTTTTCCAGCATGTAGTGTAGAGACACCATCTCGACATGTCTGTAGACCAGATCATCATGTTTTTCATAGAAAGCTTGTTGTCAGAGGAGGTCAGTTGTTCGGCTTTTTTAGTGCTGATGCTGCGACAAAGGTTATTTTTTTTCCTCATGCTAATCCAGCCTAATTATTGGTGTCGAACACTGGCAGAAAATCATAATAAAAATACCCTTAAAAGTAACACTGTACAAAAGGGGTAACTGTTGGCTTAAATCTGATACAAAGAGCATCAGAAACATCTGAATGTGACCAAATGAAACAGTACATAACATTGCACATAAGCAGCAGCAGCACTCTTGGCTCTTTACTTTATAGCACTTTTATATGCCATAATTTGATCACATGCATCCCATAATATATGATATTTCTTTCACTGTTTCAGTCTGGATTTCTTTCTACGTCCGATATGTGTCTATCAGAATCACTTTGATGCTCTGGCTGTGTGTCTTGCCAGCGTTTGAGACCCCTGCATGCCACCAGTCTTAAAAACACAGTGGATAGCTGTAGATTTGGTCTGGTTCTTAATATGTGTTGTGTACTGAGAGGATGATTTCTCTGTTGTACACTCTGTAATCTACAAACTGACCTTCAAAACACAGAAAACAGGAGGAAAGAAACAGGAATGATCGAAATTACTTCACTGTAAAAACAAATGGAGAAACAGACGTACACAATCAGCAACAACAAAGGGCAAACATTACAGCGCTCCGTGAAACTGTAAAGCACAATGAGACAGTTCCTCCCTGTTGTCTTTTATTTAGTGCTTCTGCTCTCCGGTCATGCATATTTCATGGCTTGGATATACCTCTTTATATCATTAATGTCTTCTGCAATATTGTGTGTGTGTGCGTGTGTGTGTGTGTGTGTGTGTGTTTGTGTGTGTGACTGAGTGTGTACACAATATGCAAATGTTTATCCTTAAATTTCAGACTTTGTATCTGTTTTAGTGCTCAGCTCAGCTAAAATAATTATAGTGTGTGATTTTAACATCCATGTAGACGCTAAAAATGACTGCATTTAAATTTTTATTAGACTCAATTGGCTCCTCTGAAAATATAAAAGAGCCCACCCACCACTTTAATCACACTGTGGATCTTGTTGTGACACATGGCATAGAAACCGAACATTTAACAGTGTTTCCTGAAAGCCCTCTCTTGTCTGATCATTTAATAACATTTAAATGTACAATGATGGATTACACATCAGTGCAGTTATATTTACATAACACATTTCATTACAAGTAAAGTGTATAAAACCTGTGTTGGATGGAAGGATTATGGCTGATGGATTTTGAATAAGCTGACGTGTCGTTACAGTTGATGTCTTTCTGAAACTTCGTTTGAGGGTATAATTCCTCAGCTGTCCTGTGTAACTGTCACAGTGTCAGTGACGGTTACATCTTCTCATGGCCTCTAACAGTTGTTTCATCTCTGTTTGTCTGACTAGACCTCAGTGCACTGTTTAATACTGTTGAGCATAATTTCTCCCATGATGCCCAAAAAATGTACTCTTTTCTTTGTCTCCACAATTTGCAACTAGCCAATTTGTTTTTACGTTTTCAAGACTGTATGAAAAGTCATTTTGGGAAATTGTACAAATAAGTAGAAATCAGAAATGAAACATGTAGGTGTTGGGAAACAACACGATGTTTAAAATGAATATTAAAGCTCTGCAGGTTCTTTCCAGTGTGTGCTGTTGTGTCAAAACTAAACAAGTGTATAGTGAGGAGGCCACTTACAGACCACACAGGACACAGATTTAGAGGACGACACATCATCTGTCTGGCCTATGTGCACGTCTGTGCTGTTACGGCCCTCCACATAAAGACTGCCTCCAAATCAGAAGTCACTGCTAGAAAGTACAGCGTGATTAAAGCCTTCCTATCAGTCAAGAGAGAGGCTGGCCTACAGCAAGGCGCAGAAGATGGGCATTTAGTGGGCTAAACAGAAGTATAGGCTGCACACTGAGGAACACTTTGACGTTAAGAACTCATGAAATATGTGGAGCACCACTAAGGTCATAATGGACGACAAGCATGGCTACCAGCCACTTCCTCACACCCTAAACCATTTCTTTGTGGACTCTGACACAGCAGAGAGATGATCCAGCTTCTCCAGCTTGGGAAGCAGCAGAAGGCTGTCTTCCTGCAGTTTTACGAGGTGAGCTTTACACTGAGAAAAATCAACACCAGGAAGGTTGCAGGACAAAACAGAGTGTTAGGACACACTGGAGTCATGTGTTTTTTTGGATGTATACATTTTTGAGTACATTTAACAATGACTGCAGTGTTTTTAATTTTCCTGTGATTGTAAGGAACCTTTGAGTGAACCTAAAGTGAAATGTTTGTATCATGAAAGTACTTCCTGAAAACTGATGTTAGTTCCTATACTCTAATTTCCTTTTGTCAGGTCGTGTGATACGACTGATTTCCTTTATGATTTGATATCAAGTCAGGCTGTAATCGGCAATACCGATCGAGACTTTGTACAAAAACGTATGTGTTTGGAAAATCTAAATCAAAGTATACCCCTATCAGCCTGCTTTTTCTTATTGTTTAATTATGAAGTATTATCATACAATAAATCAAAAAAGTCAATAACTAAAGTCAATAGCTACATTTTACAATATTCCATTAAAAATCAAAAGCATATGTGACTGATTGAAAGTGATAGTAAAGTTGAGAAACATTTTATTATTCAGCTATCTTATTCATTAAATATATTGAGCTGTATTATTAGTTTTTCAAATTCTACAATGGCATTTTTACTTTAAGTACACTGTATATTTTAACGGTACCTAGTCTACATAATCCACTTTATTCCTGTTGTTTAAACATCAACACAAAAACCTAAGCCTACACATAAGTCGCATTCCCCAATTCAGCACCAGCTCCACATTTCGTCCCTGTACGTGGACAGAGTCGGCCTGCAGCACCAAAGGACCACGAGCGACATCTGCCTCGCCCTAGCAGCTCCTGCCCCTCTCCTCCCCTTCAGTTCACCTCATCGTGAACTCATCATCACATTCTCATGATTGACTTTTGTTTGTGTTTGATAAGCTTTGTGGACTTGCCACATGCTTATCAGCTTATCAAACTGTGTCTTGTGGAGCTGAAATAGTTCCACACATGACTGTGCTGACGATCATCTACTGAGTGAGCGAGCACACGTGAACCGTGATGCATTTCTGGATTTGGAGTATCACTGTGACAGGCCAAAGAAGTCGATCCTATTTAGACAATCCCAGTTATATAGTTACTGTCCAATGTGTTCCTGTTAATAATCAACTACAAACTTACCCCAAATTACTCAGCTACATATATATATATATATATATATATATATATTAATATGGGAATTGATTCTACAACAAAATTTCAATATTTCAGCATCAATGCGCACACCATCAGTGACCTCAGGTTTCCTTGGTCTGCCAACAGCGTGAGAGAGTGTTTTGTCATAGGGAAGTGATTCATTGTAACTGTTGGCAGTTACACTACACCATCCCACATTTAGTACACAAGCCTTATTAAATCTTTTTTTGTGCGTCCATCTGTGTATTCACTAAAAAGTGATAAAAAACAACAGAGAACGAATACTTAAAGGAGGAAAAACTACACACAGGAACATTTGGGGCTTCACTTTTAAATCTGTGTTACTAACAAGACCAGAGAGGTAGTGAAAGGCATCGGCACGTTCTCATTTAAACACAAACCTGCACGTGTTTTTATGAAGACATTTTAAGGGTTTTCAAACTGATTTATATATTCACTTCTTCTCCACAGAGATAAGCAGAAAACGAGGAGCTGGCTGTGGATTTATTTACACCCATATATGGTATCACACTCTGTAATGCACCCACTGTGCACAATTATGCATGTGTGTGCATTAGTCATTCAATGGCACACGTTGTATATGGTGTCACTGAGTGATGATTGTCTAGACACGCACGCACGCACACACGCACACAGGGAGGATGTCACTCTACAGGTTTGGTGTCATTTATAGCGTACATATAAAGGGTGTCAGTCGGTGCTTTCAGGTGCGCAGCCTGTTTTGTGCTAAAGTATGGACACAAAGAAGGAGGCAGATTTCAAACAAAAGAGCAAAAAGGTTTGATCTTGCTTTTTAGTCTGTAAAGAAAACAGAAACACTGACCAGGGAAAGCATTAGGAACAAACAGAGAAATCCAGCAACCCAGAAACACGACAACCACACGAGCAAAGTGAGAGTTTAAACAGAGTTAATTAGGGAGTGAGAACACAGGTGGGGAAAACAAGGGATATAAAATCAAGCCACAAGGGAAAAACAAAAGTAAATACAGCACACAAGAGACTACCAAAATAAAACAGGAAGCAATCAAAATGTGAGATAAAATCCGGAGAAGGAGAATTAACAACAGGACACACATGAATAAAGAAACCTGTCCTGCAGGCAGTTGTGGCATGAATCATGGTCTGGACGCTTTGTGCTAGCAAACACGTTTGCTTTCCCGAGAGGAGCTCTCTGGAGGCTCCGCTTGTTCGTCTTTTATTTAATTATGATTTTTTTTAAGTGAATGTTTAAATTTGATAAATCAATGTATATTCCTCAAAATAAGTCAAACACCTGTTTCATTATAAAGGAGCCAAATCTGGATGTTTTTTAATCATTCAAAATTTTAAAACTGTAAAATCTAAACAAAAAGCTGAATGAGACGAAGAGTTCACAGAGCTGAAGGAAACTACAGCACCATCACTCTGCAGCTTTTAAAAACGTTCACTTTAGTGCAGCTATTATTACGTCATTGCAGTTAACAGCATAGGAAATCTTTCAAAATGGACAGATGTAAGATTAATGCACCTGCATTCACACAACAGTGTGTAAATCCAGTCTACTGTATGCCATACATGCTGTAATTGTTGACCTTTTGAGCTGGACAGTGTAACCTGTATACTGCATGCTGAGTGAAGGTGTGTTGCACTGAGGGAACAGCAGCTGTCATGTTTCCTCATTTTACACTACACTGATCACAGAGACAGCGAGAGGGGAGAGACCCAGTCACGCTTAAATGGAAGAGGACAGGAGATTGGTTTGAAAGGCAGAAACAACCTCTAGCTGCAGGTCAGCTTGTGTACATGTGCTACGGTGTGTACTAGCTGCTTGATTGTATGCCTGGTTGCAGGTGTATGGACATTTAGTGTGAGCGTGGGCTTCTCTAAGAACAGGTCATGACTGTGAGCAAAAGGAAGAAACTGAAAAACATTGGCAATATCTTGTGACTGAAGCGATATTTGAAGAGATTTCTGTCTAATGATTTTTTATAACACTCCAACTGACAACATCAGTCATTTCATGGCCCTTCTTACTGTAAGATACAGAGCCAGCAGTGAGCGTCAGCAGCGTAAGGACAAACATGGGCTCATTTAAACAAAGGTCACTTACTTACTTTCACTGAAGCATTTAAATTTATTTCTATGTATTATTTTTGTGGAGCCATTTATTATCTTACTAATGTAAACTGTATTTATTTACTACATTTTACATTAGAAAGTTAGCAAATCAGTTCAAGCCTTGTGTTGTCATTGGTGCTCAGCCAAACAGTGTGTATGACAAAGATCTGCTCAGTATGTTATTGTTGCCATTATTGCTATGTGGTTGTTGTGGCACTTGTGTAGCACTTTTTAAGCTTACTATCCCCTCCCTGCTTTAGCTTTCATCTCTTCTCATCAACATAACATATTTTCATGGAAATCAGCAGTTATTCTACTGTTAGCTAAGGCCTGGACCATGCAAGCAAACACACTGCTCAGAGAAAACACAATGCACAGGGCATACATGACATATACACACAATCAAATCTTTGTGTTAAATTTAAACTAAATAAAGAAGTAAATACAGGAAATCTAAAAGTCTAAAAATATTTTATTGAGTTTCCTTTTTTTTCTTTTTTCCAATTGGACCAACAACATCTCCAGATAATGCACCTTAAAGTAGAAGAAACTATCCACATATCAGCTTGTTACTGGGTGGTAACATCAACACAACAAAATACAGGTAAACATAGTGACCTTGAGATCCAATAATTAGTTCTATGGGGTATGTTCATGTATATTACGTCTGTAGGGACAGAACTCGAACACTTTTGTTTCTGAAAAGTCACATTTTTGAAATGCAGCAAATTCATAAAAATCTAATGTATTTTTTCCTTTTTTAAAATACCTTGGCTTTTGTTGCTGTTGTATAGATTCACTGTCTTATGATTTTGTGTCAGTTTAGTTGTGTGTGTGTGTGTGTGTGTGAGTGAGTACATTTACAGTAAGTTGGAGGCCCTTAAAGTAGAGATGAACTAAAATTTGGTGTCACCTTAGTTTCTACCAGCATTTTTGTTTCCTCTTGATCAATGTCCAAGGCTAAAAGACACATTTAAACTGTTAAAGACCAAACCAATGACAGTTTCAATAAAATGGCACCAATTTAACGTCTGTGGCTTAAATAAAAGAACAAAAGCATTACTGCCTTTGTTCTTTTATGCATTTCCTGTGGATACGTGGTGGTTGGGCTGTACAATTAATAAATGTCTGTTTTGTTCTCAATTTATGCTTTGAGCACGACCTGAGTACGTAAAATGCAAAATACATACTCCAGTGTTTAAACTGCAAAGGAAAAGCAAACCAGAGGCACCCTGAATCACCTGAGTATGTGTCAGTCAGAGGAGCACTGTGGAAAAAGACATTTATATAAAGTCATACATGTATCAAAAACAGTTACATAACAAAATGTAAATGTTTGGCAAAGTCCTTTAAAGAGGTTCATCGTGTGCTGTTTGTAAATACTGAGGATTTAGTGCAGGTGATGTTACCCAGGAAGAAATCATATCCAAAGAGACCCATAAAGAGACACCATGAACTGCAGTGTAATCCATGCATGAAGGCTAACAAATACACTGTGAACATGATTCAGTAATAATCCGTTTCAGTCTAACTAAAACTGATTATTACTGAAGGCTGCACACTTACATTGGTATCAATTTTTATAGGTGAGGAATTAAGGATTGCTGTGGTCTAATACCACTGCTTTCAATTTTAATTTGAACTAACAAACAGGATTAAGAAAAGGAAATAATCTCCAACCAAATCAGTGACGTGGTAGCTAATAGCCAAGCTCAGCCGGATTTGGCCCAGGACTCATTTTCCTGCCTGTTTTCTGAGCTGATGGTGAAGAGCCACTGACACCCCGTCCAGCTGCACAGAGCTACAGTAACAAACTCATCCATGATTTCCTGTTTTAGCCGTCTTTACGGCTCTCCGACACGCCCGTCTATCATTCCAGCTCCATCACATCTGCATTTCCTTTTTTCATCGCATTCTCACTGCAGTCATTTTTCTGCAGGCCAATGACCCAAAATCAAAAGGAGAAAAAAATCAAACAAAAACCCAGCTGTTTAATTTATATTACAAATCTGACCATTTCAGCTTGTTTGTTTTTGACACATTTTGTCTCATAAAATAGTTGAACAGCAGGGAATACTGTGGATGGGTTTGAATGTGGATGAAGTTTTATACTTCATACAACATGTTTCCCTTCTGTTTAAAATCACAAATTATTTAATCTGATTGTTTAATATCATCGCATATTGTTTTCTGTTTTAATTTCTGCTTTTTAGGAATATCAGTACAGCTTTAGTCCATAGAAACCCAAGCAGCCAATTCAACCAATTCAGTCTTTTTAGAAGCAATTGTGTATTGAATTCATATTTATTTTCTTGGTATTGAGACTTTACAAACTATCAGGTGTGTCGTTTGTTAGCTCTGCATCAAACAAAATCAGCAGTCATAGATTTCCTGAACTGCCCTCCAAAATCCCTCAAATTTCATTTCATTGATTAAAATAAAAATAATAATAACAATAATACATTTTTATAGGTGCCGTTCAAACTTCTCAAGGATACCATACAAGCACAGTACAGGTAAAAAAAACAGTTGGGTTCAATTCAGTTTTATTTATGCAGCACCAGATAACAACAAGAGTTGTCTCAAGGAACTACACTGTAAAGTACAGAGTCTACAGTAATACAAAGAAAAGGAGAAGGCCCCAACAATTGCATGACCCCCTGTGAGCAAAGGTTTCGGCAAGAGTGGGAAAGAAAAACTCCTAACAAGAAGGAACCTCTTGCAGAACCAGGCTCAGGGCTATCTGCCGCGACCGGTTGGGATGAGAAGAGGAATACAGGACAAGGACAAATTCAATTCTGGATTTAACAGGGAGCCAATGAAGGGAAGCCAATATAGGAGAAATCTGCTCTCTCTTTCCAGTCCCTGTCAGGACTCTTGCTGCAGCATTTTGGAGTAACTGAAGGCTTTTCAGGGAGTTTTTAGGACATCCTGATAATAATGAATTACAGTAGTCCAGCCTAGAAGTAATAAATGCATGAATTAGTTTTTCAGCATCACTCTGAGACAGGATATTTCTAATTTTAGAGATATTGCACAAATGGAAGAAGGCAGTCCTACATATTTGTTTAATATGTGCATTGAAGGAGATATCCTGGTCAAAAATGACTCCAAGGTTTCTCACAGTGTTACTGGAGGCCAAGGTAATGCCATCCAGAGTAAGAATCTGGTTAGATACCATATTTCTAAGATTTTCAGGGCCAAG
>VOQK01033777.1:0-17708 GCA_015052645.1 Benitochromis conjunctus
AAAAAAAAAGAAGGAAAAAAAAAAAAAAAAAAAAAAAAAAAAAAACCAGGGGAAAAAAAAAAAAAAAAAATGTATGTGAATACACGCAAAAATTCACATATGTTTTGTTTTGAGAGCCTTTTTGTTGGTGGAGTCTGATATTGATTGAATTCCACATCCTTAAGAAAATAACAGAAATATGGTGTTTTATTAGTAAACTTACATTTATGGATACAAAATTTAGTTAAAAGTATTAACAGATTTATTATTAAAAAAAAAAACATTTATCATTCTTCTTGGGGAACTTAAAGAAACATTAAATTAAATAAAACATTTTCCCATTGTAAAGAAAACTCCCTTAAAATATGGACAATAACAAACCTGCTAAATTCCTTCCAAAACCTCTGTGTAAAAGAACAGTACCAAACGGGCCCAACTATCCAGATTGGTGAACAGACGGTTATCACAGTGGAGGTGACATGCAGTGTCTTGCACGCCAGAGGGGGCGGAGCTTGACGTGGACGTGGTTGAAAATGAGGACGGCACATTCGACACCTTTTACACAGCGCCACAGCCTGGCGAGTATGTGATCTGCGTCCACTTTGGAGGGGAGTCCATTCCAAGTCACGGTGAGTGATCTGCATTTAACCCTACGTGCCTACACGCTTTGTTGACAACTAGCAGGAGGTGCAGCAGGGACTGTTTGGAAATGTGCTATATAAAAAAACTTGACCATGACCTAGTGTGAAAGATAGAATCACTGGCCACTTCATTAGGTACACCTTTCTAGTACCGTGGGCCTACCTTTGTCTTCAGAGCCGTCTCAATGCTTCATAGATTCAACAAGATGTTAGAAATGTTCCTCAACAAATCTTGGTCCAGATTGATATGATGGCATCACACAGTTGCTGCAGATTTGTGTGAAGCTGACAAATGTGCACCTCAAAGGCACGCTATTGGATTAAGATCTGGTAACTGTGGAGGTCATCTGAGTGCTGTGAACTTGGTGTCATGTTCATGTTTGAGATGCTTTTAACTTTGTGACATGGTGTATTATCCTACGGGAAGCAGCCATTAGAAGAAGAAGTTTTGACATGGTAAAAATATTTTACTTTTGAGTGGATTAAACAGATTTACAGATAACTTTAGTCATAGGTGTAACTTCTGCATCTAGTTGCTATGATGATTAAATATTAAACAGGTTTTTAATTACAACAAACCTGGCTTTAGCAGGATTTGTACTGTAACATCCTGACTAGACTAGCCTGTGTTGGTAAAGTAACCACACAGTTATCCTGGAATGATGAAACAGTCTAATCCAGAAGGCTTGGATAAAAGGACTGTGTTAATGAAGGTTATGTTCAGCTTTTATTTTAGAGGCTTTGAAAAAGTATTAAAAATGTAGCTAGCGTGTGCTACTAAGTGGCATCACATTATACAGAGGTAACTTGACCTATTTGTCCACGTTATATCTGCACTTTATCTACTACTGTTTTCCTGAATTTTCTGAAGTAAAAACACCAGAGCAGTTTCTCTAATCTGATGATCTTTGGCGTTTTGGAGCACAGTGGCACGGTGGTTAGCACTGTTGCCTCACAGCAAGAAGGTCCTGAGTTCAATTCCACCATCAGGCCGGGGTCTTTCTGTGTGGAGTGTTCTCCCTCTGGCTTCCTCCCACAGTCCAAAGACATGCAGTTTGTGTGAATGCGAGTGTGATTGGTTGTCTTTATCTATGTGTTAGACTGGCGACCTGTCCAGGGTGTACCCTGCCTCTCGCCCTAAGATAGGCTCCAGTGCCCCCCGTGACCCTGATAAACAGATGGAATTCTGTGTTCAAATATCAGTATAACTTTTTCACTTTATTTCTCTGGATCAACATGGCTCTGGAGGTAAAGTCGCTCCAGCTGGAAAGTCAGCGGTTCGGTCCTTAGCTCATCCAGTTTGGCATGTCAACCGCCAAACTGCTGAAGTCCAGATGACCTCAGTACATCCATCACTGAGAGTGAGAGCTGGCTAAAGTGTTTAATGTTTGACTGCGCTTTGAATACAAAACCATCTTTGTGTTTCTCTAAGTCAAATCTACACTTTGTTTAAAGAAGCCACTTCAGATCTTTGTAAACATAATACAATTTATTAAGTATCTTTTTTATAAATTTTAATTTTGACATATTTTCCCAAGCTTTTACCTTAATACAGATAGCTCTAAATGCAGCCCAACATTTACAGGCTATATACAACGTAAACTTTCTCCATAGGGAAAACACAGGTATATCTTTGCTTCTTCAAGCATCCGTATCTGGCAACGTTTATGCATTTTGTTTTTCTGCAAAACGATTTCAAAATACCATTTATCCCAGATGTTTGTGTGAATCGATGGCAAGGAAACGACGTATTGCATCAGAACAAAATACAAAAACATGTAAGCGGTGAATAATTTAAACAAATGGCCAAATGTGATCGAATGTAGTGATCGCCCCTTCACATACAGCACTGTACATGGTCCCAGAAAATAAGCTATTTGATAAAATTAACAAACGGGGGGTGATGATACAACCGACAGTAAATCTTAAAATACAAAATCAGGTTTCTAATGTTACACTTTACATACACTTTAATAAAGTAACTGCATTTCTAAAAAGGGCTCGACTCCTGCTTCGACACTCCATGTTTTCACAGATCAGTACATTCAGATTAAATTCGGAGAGCACAGTGCATTAAACTGCAGGTTGGCTGTTCATTGAGACTACGTTTTAAATGTTCACAGTGCCAGCTTTGGAAAGAGGGTGCCTCGAATAAACACAATAAAGTCATCTGTTGTAGTCGCTTTGTACAGATACTCGCCCAAAGTTATGGATGACAGTTTTAAATGTGTCAGAAATCCTGCACACTCCTACAGTAACGCAATGAAGTTCATAAGCTCATCGGGGAGCACTGCTATAGGTCCTTGCTTTCATAGTGATCACTACATTAGTACAGTCATGCCATGCATTAACGGCATGCAAACACACACCCTACTACCATGTGCACTACAAGACAGCATAGACACACTTCACTATATTTTATGGACCTCTCTGGATTCAGATTCACATCGTTTACCTCATGGTATTTAAGTCTCACAGCGCATATAAACTCGCCTCTGCTGGGGTTAGGGGTCATATAGATGTAGATGCAAATCCTAGTCTGCAAAAAGAAAAATATTTAAAATACATTAGCAGCTGTGACACAAACTGTTTCATCCTAAAACACTAACTTGTATTTTGTGCTCAGTGTACAATCACCAGTATGTTTGAAGGACAGATACTAGAAATAAGTAACAATTTGATTGTCCTTTAAACACTAAAAACTGAATCCAGCCATCCATCCACCCAGTCTTCTGCTCATCTGGACACAGGCAGCAGTTTAAGCAGAGATATCCAGACCTCACTCCTCTAGTGTGGGAGACACCAAGGCACCAAGCAAGATGAGAGACATCATCTCTCCACCATGTCCTGGATTTGCCCTCGGGTGTCTTCTGGGTTGTGCATGCCTGAAACCGCTCACCTTAGAGGCGTCCTACTCAGATGCCCAAACCACCTCATCTGACTCACCTCCTCTTGAATGATGAGTTCCTCATCTTGTCTAGGCTAAGCCCAGACAGACTACAAAGAACCCCGTTTATGCCACCTGTATCAGTGATCTCATATTTTTTTCAGTTGCTAACCACAGTTTGTGGGTAGAAAGGTGGATCGACCAGTAAATGAATAGCTTTGCCTTAACGCTCAGCTTTCTGTTTACCACAACAGACCACTGATTGGTGCGGTGCCTGCACCAGTCAGTCTGTCACTTGTGAACAAGACCCTGAGATACTTAAACTCATTCACTTGAGGCAGAAATGAGAAATCCACCCTTTTCTGATTGAGCACTTGGGCCTTAAAATTGGGAGGTGCTGATTGTCATCTTGGCTGCAAGCTGTCAACAGAACATTACTCGCTAAAGGCAGAGACAAGCTCCTGAGACACCCCGCCCCCTGGCTTCGCCTAGAACTGACAAAGCTCTATATATTTTTATTTATTTTTCAGCCATTGTGTGATGTGATATCATCATTTTACTTCGCTGGAAGAATTGTGTCATTGTTGCAGAGGTGGTAGTTTGACTATGAACACAAACAGCCAGCAGGGGGAGCTGCTGCTGTGTGCGCCATCACCGAGGGCTGCAGCTCCTGCAGGTGGTGAAGTGCAGTCCATGATTTGGCTCCAGCCTTACAGCATGCGCTGCTGCTGAAGAGGAGGGGCTCCTCTAAACCACATTCTCCCTGTGCTGGGTTTGGCGGGCCAGCAGTCTGATCATACACTGTCTGGACTCTGTAATAGCAGATCGACATTTTCCCGTGTGAGGCCGTTTCTTTCTAGCTTGTGTGAAAATACGCACTGCCTCGCTTTAAAACAACAATGGATGGCAGGTAAAGGTCAAAAACTGCACATCAGCCCACTGTGTACAACACAAACACGACATTATGACCATCAGTCACATGCAGCCTGTTATATTTTAGAAGTTGTGGTAGTCTGGTCTAGAAGGAGTTTTACGATTGTTCCTGACTTTGTGTCCACTTTAATGCTTTTAAGTGAGAATTAAACAGAGCAGAAGGGTCCCCAGCAGCTCTCCTGCAGACACGGTTGGCTCGTCAGTGGCCTGGTCTGAAGCCCGTGTTTCACCGCAGGGAGGTGGCCCATTGAGTGCTCCCACAACACTAACCAACACACAAGAAGGTGCAAGGTTAAGAACAGGGACTTGTTTTTGGTCAGTTTGTTAACATGGAGGAAAAACATCCCTCCATGACTTTACCCCTGTCATGGGGATCACAGTCTGCAGCTCAGTGGTCCTGTTGGCAGTGTTCAGGCCAGCTTCAGAGTGCTGATGGGAAAGGAGGGCATGGTTACCATGGTCACAGGGTTGAGCACCGCCTGACCCACTAGCTGCGGGTGGTGTGCCATCATTTGGGTGCTCACTGCTGTCTGCTTACCAACAATGGCGGCACCTGGCTGTGCAGGCGCACTGCCGTTCACATGAGCGTGGTTTATTGTTTGAGTGATGTGACCGACCACGGCCGGCTGTGTGACAGCCACCGGCTGAGAGTAGAGAGTGGGTAAATGCTGGCTCAGGTGAGCCACTGGGTGCACGGTGATGTGGCTGATGGGCTGGTGGCCAGGGGCTAACTGCACAGAGCTGGTGGTGGTGGAGGGAGCCAGCTGGGCCATGTTTTTGGAGCTCTGACTTGGGATCACTTGGATGACCGAAGGGTGGGACACTGGTGCATGAGCAATAACTGTGGGGTGCAGATTGGGTGTGGTCATCATCTGCGTCTGGGTGGGATTTGACAGCTGACATGGTGTGCTGGATGTAGTGGCAGTGAGCGTCAGCGGAGCTGCAGGTTTAGACAGTGGCCGTGGGGGAGTCACTGGTAGCGACTGAGGCTGGTGCTGAGGGGCTTTGCGCTGGTTGTGTGAGGTGGTGAAGGAGGTAGTGGTGGTGGGCATCACAGTTGGGACTTGAGTAGGTGTTGCAGTTGTGCGCAGCTCAGGTTTCATGATTTGAGGCACGGTGGGTAAGGCAGTGGGTGCTCTTGGTGCAGGCTCTTCGTCCAGATCGTCATCCATGATGTCTTCACCTTCTGCAACACCAACAAATTATGCAATTCGTTAATTACATATCTAATTACATGACTTAATCTGAAACAGTGTTTTGATTGTGTATTGGGGAGATTTACACACATGCAGATGAGAGTGAACATAAATCCCCACCAATCCCACCCGTCTGCCTACCCGAAGCTGTGGAGGTTGAAGCTTGGTCCTCCTCTGGCTGCACCGTCTGTCGGAGGATGCGGTCGATCTCGATCACATCCATCCACTGGCTAAGCTCATTCTTCAGCTCCGATAGTCGCTGCTGGGTAGCGATCTTTTCTCTGGCCAGACGCTCCATGTCGTGCTCATACTCCTTCTCTTTACGCTTTAATGTCTGCAAGGAGGAAACGAATACAATGGTAAAACTCAGAACTGGTTTATGAATTACACAGGAAAAAGTCCACAGGGTAAATGTTAAGGTCACATTTACTGTGTAATAAATTCATCCAATAGAAGAAGCCCACAGTAATTTTCTTTGTGAAGCTATCAGAGAGGTTTTACTCAAGTCCAAGGTCATGCTTGAGGCGATACTGTAAAGATTCTCAGTGATTTTATATTAGTCGTAATAGTATTTAACAGATTTCACCACTGCAACCGCTAAAATTAGCGAGGAGTTAAAATGACCCGTTTCTCATTTAGTCAAAGATGTTGATATGAAATTGGATATTACTTGTGTGCACAGACGGTGGAGGAGAGACAAAATCTGCAGCACTACTTATTTGAGGAAAATGCCAAAGTGCACCAGTGGAATAAACTTTGACTCTACTGGGTTCATTTCAACTCATACTTCTCTAATACACTGGAGAAATTGTACAT
Source organism: Benitochromis conjunctus (assembly GCA_015052645.1). Taxonomy (NCBI): domain Eukaryota; kingdom Metazoa; phylum Chordata; class Actinopteri; order Cichliformes; family Cichlidae; genus Benitochromis; species Benitochromis conjunctus. Next base: position 6,453 of record VOQK01033777.1, read on the forward strand.
TTAATAGCCAATTTTCCATATTCAAAATAATAATAACAATAATAATAATAATAATAACAATAATAATAATAATAACAATAATAAATAATAATAAATAATAATAAGAGATAAATGAAAGAAAACTGTTCCAATCAAAGGTTCCAATTAGCAGTGCATCATATTACTCAGAAACAGGCCGTCCTCCATAATATGTACTTTTACTTTTGATATTTAGCATTTCTGTGTCTGCGTTTATAAATACACATTTATAAAATGTGAATAAATGAATTTTACTATTGACAGTGACTGGTTTTATGTTTTAGTTGGGTAAATGTGTGAGCAGGGACCAGAATAACATGGCTACTGCAGCACTGGTGGGTGCTCTCTCTGCACTCGCTTCACTTCACCAGCTGACAGACTGAGCTGGGCTGCCCTGCAGGCAGCAATTGGAGGAAAAGTGAAATCATGACAACTAAAACAAAACTTTAATTTTTTTTTTTTTCTTTTTAAATACACACAGTCACCTGAAACTCTATGCAGAGAAAGTCTTTCCAAATGAATGTCTGCTGGCAGTGGGTACACAATCAGTAGACTTGTGTTTTTAAGTATTCCCGTTTTAAAATACTTCAGAAGTCTTTAATTATATATAATTTATTGCATGTCACATGCAGCCTTGGTCACACTATCCAGCACGCTCTCTGCAGGAGAGACTCAGGGATACGACATGGTCTGAAACCCGCTACCAGCAACCCGATGACTCGGGATCATAAAAGGTGGACTTCCTGTTAGTGTTCATCCTACCATGTACACTGTGACAATACAGTAAATGTGCAAGTCATCGTGTGCGAGTAAGTCATGTGTGTAGGTTGCTTCTGGCCTACTTTGGTTTAAGTGCATTCCTACATGTGCATTATGAGCGTCTGCGCCTACAACACAATGCACATGTACATGTACATAAATAGCAAAAGGGGACAAAAGGCGGGCCTTGTGTGATTCAGCACCTGTCTAAAATCCTGATCCAGGATTAGACATGCATTGGTCAAGTGGTCTGTGCTTTGGCTGCTTCTCAGTAACTTAAACACAAATAGAAGGTCAGAAGAAGTCCCGTTCATATTTCAGTTTAGCTCAGATTAAATCTTCATAAACGAGCTGTTTAATATCGTTAAGTTAAACTTCTTTTGTCATGACCAGAGCAGGGGTTTTTCTTTTTCTTTTTTAAACAGTTGGAAAATCTGTGTCCTTGCTCCCAAATAGACCTAAAGTTATCTATGATCGGGGTTAGTAGTCTAGTTCTATTTTAAGTACTTGTTACGTGGAACAACTTCTAAGGTGAATCAAAACTACATCTCTTATTTTCATGAAAACTCCAGGAATTCAGGTATTGCACCACCTCATTCACAAAGACAGGTATCCCAACTTTGTATTTTAATATTATTGATTAATGAAGATATAGTTTGGACATGCAGATTTTAAATAGCAGGACAGAACATGTACACTACTGTTCACTGAGTAAGGTGCTCCTTAGCATGCACTGTTAAACATCTGGACACGGATGTGCAACTTGTAACCAGCCATAAAGAGCATCGCCTCTCAGTATGGATTAAAAAACATCCTTATTCTCGACACAAGATGTGCTAAAATGCCCCCCCCCCCCATCTTTGGTTGTCAGGGAAACGCCTAAAAACATGTCAATATTTTCTCTGAAATCCTAAAAGATGACACACACCTTCATGTGCCAGAGGTGCGATTTAGGTTTCTGACAGCCTCTTAATGTCTAAACATTTCTGTCAAAACCTACCCTTGTAAAGAAAATTTTACGTGCTGTCCAAACAGGACCGGCTGCCTTCTTTTTTTTACCCTCATGTAGCTGGCAGCCTTACGTGAGTAGCGCTAGAACAGCAGCTTTAAGTGATGACTCATAAAGAGAGAAGGAGAGAGTGGAGAAATGCTCCACAAACACGGAGACCCACTGAACTGCTGAGAGCCGACGCCACGTCCGCCTCTTTAGAAACAGCTAGTCCGAGATTAACCACATACACCTGATAACCAAGACTGCAGCAGATGGGTCCCACGTGACTTCATCACCATGTTAAACATGTCACCAGATTGGTAGGACACAATGTGCCAGGTACGTTTGGAGTCTTTGCACATGACTGCATTCAGACCTCCTCCTTTTTCCGGGGAAGAGTTCTTACCACAGAACTGTGTGTGCGTGCAAGTGTGCGCGTGTGCACGGGAGGTAAACACTGCTGAAGCATTATTGTCACAAGCAATGCGAGTGCCGAGCACATGGCCCCGCAGAAAAAGGGAGAGGGAGGGCCACAGATAACAGGGGATTGAAAGAGAGCAAGCTGTACTCACTGACTCACTTTTGCAGCAGCCGCGAACAGACAGCACAAGGCTGGGTTGTCTTAAAGGGCCAGGAGCACAGGAGGCCACGTTGCAGACATGCTGCTCCACTGATCGGGTTCCTGCACACAGGTCTTATGACACTGTGGTAACCATAAACCCTTGTCTTAGTGTGCCTTCAAGCTGGAGCAGAGGGTTTCACGTGGTGCCCGACTTTAACAATAAAAAGCCTGTCTGTGGAAATAAAATGCCTACTTTTGCACACCACTCCTTTGTGTGCAAGCTTGTGCTGGTCATAGCTGGCCTATTTGCCTCATTGCGGTGAAGAGCTGAGTCGTTAGGAAGCTGAAGGAGGCTGGTTGTTTTTAATGTTAAGGATGAAGGAATATGAAATGTCAAAGGAATTAGTACAGTTATCTTGTCAGGCAACCTTTTAAAAGAAATAAGCCATGAAGTGCACAGTGACTGTGCTAAAAATATCAAACAGATTTTAGCTTATCTCCATCTAGCAGAGAGTACAGCACTTTTCATGCTGGCATTTGCGGACATGCAGTGGAGGAACAAGTTCAGTCAGCTTTCATGAGGAAGTGAAGCGCGTGTGGAGTAAGCTGAGCCTTGTGTTTACTGCTCCATGCTCCCTCCCTGCTGCGGGCGGCTAAGCCTGGTGGTACAGCAAGTCCTGCATGTTGCAGGGGGGGTGACGTCACGCGGCTCAGGCTAGCCATGTGCTTGCTGCTCATGTGGCCTTAAAAGCTCGAAGAGGCAGGGTGGAGGGAAGGAGGGGGAGTGGAGAGGAGGAGCGCTAATGCATCAGGGCTTATTTTACAGCCTCGGCTTTCACAGCACCACGACGGGCTCAGAGGAAAGCCTGCTACGTGTCGTCTCTGAAATAAAACAAAAACCCTCTTACAGCTCTGTTAGCGCGACTGCCATAATCAAGAAGGAAAACAATTGGTTCACATGTAAGATTTTCTGGTCAGAGATGCTGAGTCATCTTCACTTGAAATGCAATAAGGAAGTGGAACTTGACCTATGTAACTGTTAGCCAAGTTTGTGCCTTTCACTGGAAAACCACTAAAACTCTGATCCAGTTACCACTTATTTTCATAGAAACTTTGCTCATTTACAAACAAACACTTACAATAAGACGTAAAAATAAAAGCGGTGAAGTGCTGAGCTGAAAGCCTCTTATTCAGACCTCTAAGCTCAGTGTTTTTGTGTGCAAGCTGCTTCGCCGCTGCCAGCCCAGAGGAGGGCAAGGACAGGGACGGGGAGGGAGGAGTGTGCAGAGTTTCGGGAATGAGGTGCATGCAAGCAGGACACGCGTCTGTACCTCCCATGTCAAGATGCCAGTGCTCGCACGTGTTCTGCCTTCTTTTTTCCTTTTTTGTTTGGGCATCCTATCACGCAGTACTCCCATCTTTTACTCCACCCCTCCAAAACAAAACACCACCAGCCTGACCAATGAAAAAGACCCTTGTGACAAAGAGGCACAACACACTGTTGTGGCCTGTAACACTATTACGGCACTGGGTTACCTGTTTCCAACTACACACAGTAAATCTTTTCTATACTCTTCACTTCTACATATAAGCATCATCAATTATTTAAGTTTTCCTTGCTCTGTTTGTTTCAAGCATGTCCAGCTCAGCTGCTGATTGGAGGAGAAGACGCACAAGCCTGTCGAACACAACACGCACAGCATGTTGCTTAATCACAGAGAGGGGCACAGGGAGGGAGACTGGGTGACGAGCTGTGCACCCACGCTGTCCTAGTTTCCCTCAGCATCCACGCGCACAGAGGAATAACCAGCCTGCTGCATTTCACAGTCAAGCAGCAGCATGCCGTCCTCCTCGGTGTACACGTCAGTAAACCTGCACCACGGTCGGTTAATGAACAGCTACAGGCTCATAACAACAACGCATGACTACCAAATGTCTAAAACTGTGTAAGTGCTTGATTATTATGCAAATTAAACACCAAACCCTTACCGCATTTCAACAAACTTAAACAGACAGATCATGCAACTGATATAGTAAAATGCAAATTTATAAAAGCATTGGTGGATTTTAACAGATATTGTTTTATCATCTCCCAGATCATCGTATTGGAAAAATGACCCACAATAAACAGTGACACACTCAGCAGCACAGTCGGTTTGAAAGTTAAACTACACCAGTAGCAGACCTTTGCGCCAGCTGTTTACAACCAGCATACTCCAACCGTGAGAGCCTGACTCATAGAAATGGCGAGTCATTTGTTGAAACACTCGCACACGTACAAATGAGGAAGAGCTTAGAGATTCAGGAAGGATCTAAATACATCACCGTGTTTAAGCTTTCTGCCGTCTGATGTTTTTCTCTGTAACTAATGATCTTAAATGCAATAAGATTGTAAATGTGTCCAGTAAGACTGGGAGGTCAATAACCCCGCTTTGTTAGCGGTGAGGAAAGAGCGAGCAATCGTTATTGATGTGTTACAACCTCTCCATTTGAGTTGCCGTCATCGGGAATAAAGTACAAGGTACTGCCTTTGTGGATTCCAGTAAAACATTCCTAAACAAAAACAGGTGATAGGAAGTTCAGGCCACTTGTTACTGGTGGCGCTTCGATTGTTGGTTATTAAATCTGGAATTCCTGTAATTGTGATTTAATTTTTTGGGTTGTGGTTGTAATTAACTAGCTATTAAAAGTATATAATAAGTAGTTTTATTAAGTGCTTTTCACAGACAAGCAGTCACAAAGCACTGTACACAAAAGGGTAAAATAAATCTGAACACTGAGTACCAAAACAGCCAATGAAAACATAACTAATGAAATTCAAGAAGATTTTAAAATCTAACAACACTAATCTGATACTAATGATTACCAATAACAGATAGACCAATGTGGAATTTCAAGGTAATAAAACTTTGGAGACATCACAAGCTCACCTGAATGTATCTCAGTGCACTTCTTAAGACGCTCAGGTTGGAGGTTTTCTTCTCATCAATGTTCGGGATGTTCTTTTTCAGCGTCTCGAAGCACTCCTTCAGGTGTGCTCGTCTGACAGATCCAAGACAAATAGAAGGTACTTCAGACAGAGCTAATTGTAAAGCGCACTTTAATATAACAACATCTCTATTTGGGAGTCCTCTGATTAAAATGTGAAGCGCTACCAATAAGTAAAGTTTTCAGAAAAAAAAAATCAATCTATTGGCAGATGCTTTTGGGGAAACGGGTGACCCTACCTGTTTTTCTCAAGTTTGTTATGCACCTCTCTTGTACCAGCCCTGCAAGAGCACAGTAAAATAGTGATGTGTAAAAGGGCAACATAAGTGAAATAATAAGAAAATTAACCCCCCCAAAAAATAACCAAAGAAGCTGTTTCTTACTTTTTGGAGCAGACAGATCAATGACAATAAGTGAATGAATTTATCATCTCATCCAAATTATTGTAACAGCATCAACCGTGCTAAGTAGAGTCTAATTTATAGTTATCTGAGTGGACCACAGAAGATTACTGATGACACCGTTTCAGTACGTCTGTAATCTGGACTCCTAGCTATTATTTTTTCTGCATTATAAGGACTGATTTAAATTGATGCTCAGTAAAACAATACTGAGGTAACAGGTCAGACGTACCCTCCAGGCCTCTTCTTGCTGTCTAGCTGGCGGCTGTCATCAGGTGGACTTCCCCGGCTGACGGGGCCGTTGTGCAGGGGGGCCTGCTGAAGTACGGGGCCTGAATGGGGCAGTAAGGCTTGCTGCTGTATGGGTGAGACGATGGTACCCGGATAGCGCTGAACCAGCTGCTGGTGTAGTTTAGTGTTGTTGGCTTGGGTGACGAGCTGCGGCTGATGGTGGTGGTTTTGTATCGGCTGCTTGTGGTTGGCAGTCACCACAGTTTGGGTGTCAGGTTTGGGCTGTGGGGAGCAGAGCAGAGCTGCGGCACTTTGCTCCAGAGGGGGATGAGAGTCTGTCTTTGGGGAGACCAGTGGAGGAGCAGCAGGAGGGGAGAGCGTGGTAACAGGTAGAGTAGGTGAGCCTGTAAGGTTGGGGGTGACCACAGGGACGGGGATGACTGTAATGGGGACGGAGGGAGTTGGCAGAGCTGATGGTATGGGTGGGGGACGGGACTCCGTGTGGAGCTCCTCGGCTTTAGAAACATTGTTGATATGGACTGTGGACTTCACATTAGGGTGGCTCTGCTCTTTCAGGCGCTGCAGACGCAGCTTCTCCTTTAGTTCATCCTCTGTGGGAGAAAACACAGCCGTTAATACAACCAACCCCATCTATACACACACAGTCACACAAAAATGCAGCAACAACCCTTTGAGCTTTTTAAATTTATCAGCACTAACAGTACTGATAGATTTTGGGAGTAGGTGAAAGGAAATAAGCCAGGGTCATTTCTAGAAGGGTCTGATAGAATGCCTTGCTTGGTGTGTTATGCTCTACCAGCTCAGTGACATTAGTCCTGTTCATCTTAATTATAGTAAATCAGCGAAACAAGTATTTGACACCCAAAGCTGCAGGTATATGTGCACATGGCACCAACAGATGTTTTTTAACTAAACCTCATGTAAGACCATGTCAGGAGCAGGTTTCAGTTCATCTGTGCCACAACAGAAGAATCCAGAAAGAGCACAAACATATTCCACAACTGTGACTCCTGTTACACTTAAAGTGATGAAGTATTATTATTAATATTAGGAAACATCCAGTTGTAAGTCAAAGTGGCTCTACAGGAGAATGTTTGTTGTTATGTAATTACAACAAGCAGAAATGAAAGTCGGGAGTTTTCAGGTTAGAGGCTCTTCTCTCTTGTTGTTCCTACTTTGCGTTTTATCGGTACATGCATTTTCACATCCACAAAAATATTGCCTAGCTTTGAGCACGTCTTCACAAAAGAAGCTTGTTGCTTTAATGGAGGTACATCTCGCTGTATTGTAATCCCGGTCACAGTCCACTGACAGAGTTGTGCTGGGGAAGTGAGTGCAAGTCGACTCTAGATCTCGACTAACAAAGCCTGAGGGTTTCTTTACTACCAGAGGTTAGGTTTATCTGTAAAGACATGTTTATAACAGTTAATACACTGAAGATCTCACTGCAATTGAGCCAGCTTTAAAATGATTGCATGTTTTGATTACTATTAAATAATCTGTGATTGTAGCCACGTGAAAGATTTGTACAGATAAACCTGACTGAAAAATGATCAGCTTCAGTATTTTTGTAAAACACGAGTCAGTCTAATTGCGTCTTACGGGGCTGTCCAGTCATCTAAAGCGCACCCCCTCCACACTGTATAGATGCTGTGGAAAGGGACTCTAGTTGCTATGGTAGCTCATGTTCACAGTCAGAAAATGTCAGATACAAGTAGCTGTCATCAACATCGTTATAAATGCGATCAGGACGCTGCAGCAGTACACACTCATCATTTCACTGCAGAGCTGAAGCTTCAGCAGCACCACAGCATTCACCCCAAACCACTGAAAACAAGTTCACATAAATGATGATGACAATGAGCGACAACGACACAGCTGTCTCCGAGAAATTACGTGCTAAGTCACTCAAAAAAATAAAGTAACAAATGTTATTGAAGATTTGTAGCTGGCATATTCAATCAGGCCAGTTTATTAGATATACAACTTCCAAAAAGGTCACTGACACCTTCCCACTCAACTTCAAATGGGGTGCACAAAATAATAGGAATATATCACCTGTTAACATCACAGACTATTTGAAGCTGAATGAACACATCTCTAAAACACCAACGCTGATAAAAGTAGGAATTAATGGATCTAACCGACTGGCACCAGAGCGTGACTTACAAGGTCAGTTTGTTTAATCAGATAGGATTAAGAGCAGATTTCTCTAATATTTCTCAAAATCTCAACCTTTTATCAATTAGTCTTTAGATTAACTTCAATTTTTGTTAAAAATAAAATAAATAAATAATAATAATAATAATAATAATGTGATAGATACTACTTTTTTTATCTATGTATAATCAGTTTAAAATATACATGCCCACATTTTCAGGGTTCAAAGTTCAGAACATTATAGCCCTGCTTTAAAACAGATCCTTCACAGATCTGGTAGTCTATTTAGATCTACTAAAAAGCAGCACATAGTGTTATGATTTTACATTTAAAAATACTAATGTGACTTTCTGAATGACTGTAAAATAAAAAAAAATAAAATAAAATCATGTGGGTGGAGGGAGGAGATATTCTATCCAGATCTAGAAAGCTCTAGAGAAATGTTACTTTAACCATTTCACAGTATTTTTTCCACTGTATGAACATGTCCTGTTACACTGAAAAGTCTTCTCTTCAGAGGTAAAAACATACAAAAGAACAAGATGTTCCAGTTGCAGTACGCAGCTTTCATAAGCTGTTGCATGCACAGTTATGAGTTCTGACAATTATATGTTGTGTTGTTGACATAAACACACAAAGGGGTCTTTTCTGAAAGAAAACCCATGAAACACTTACAAAAACAAGCAGGTTTTCTATAGGCATTATATAACTGCAGCAGTACATAGAGGAACACTGGCCTAGTTTCCCGCACACAGTGACCTGCTCTACAGTAGCAGAGAGGGAGGAGGAGGAGGAGGAGGCCTCTGCTTAGAATGCAGCAGGCAGGAGGAGCTGAGATAGGAAAAAAACATGATCTCTCACTCTGAGCCTGCGTAGACTCTCTCCGTAATGAGGAATTTAACTATTCATGAACATATCAATGTAAATATGCCAGAATTAGCCAAAAGGCTACTTTTCATTCACGAATATGTAAAGAATTACAGAATATGTAAAAATCAGCATTCAAACAAAGGGCTCATATGTTGGCAGCCAAGCTTGAACAGCAAAGGAAGTGTAATGCGCTTTTTCAGTGGGCCTGATGTTGAAGTTACAGAGCTGTCTGAGGTAGCTCAACCTGCACCTTTGCCCAAATGTAACTACAGATCACAGCTATGTGAACTTAAACAACTCTGATAGGTTCGTTTGCTTTTAATATGCAGTGCAAGCACAATATGTTGACAGCTATAGTGATCCATGTAAGATGCACTGATTTATGGGAGTGTAAGCGCATGTATGTACTGAAGAGTTGCAGACATATGACATTAACTAGTCTGCCATTTAGATGTGTGACAACCACAGTGACAATCAAGTGAATAAGGCCGCAGTCACACAAGGCTAAAGCCCAGTCTGCAACCATCTGTAAACCACTGGTCCGGAGCAAAAAAAATAAATAAAATGTAAGTCACAAAGGGTCATGAACTGGTCAGTGATTCCAAGTGATTTTCTGCACCCAAAGTAATTTCTACTTGGTTTTCACCACCTTTGGAACTGAGCCGCCAGAAACCACTGCCAACCTGTCAGGGAATACATGGGTTGCCCTAGCAACAAGTGGTTGTATCACAATATGACTGACAGTTAAGCGAGATTTCTGTAGGAAATCTATGTCGTAACAACGTAACACCTTTTGAACCTACACCGCAACCTTCCACGCCAGTCGAGGTGTTGCTGGCTGCGCTGACCCGACGTGTCGTCACATTTCTCAGGACGTCAGATTACATGGAAGGTTACGGCGTAGGGTTAAAAGGAGTTTCTGGTTACGTCGTAACTTATGCAGTAGATTTCCCACTGAAGCATAATTCAGTCATTAAGCGATGTGCAGCAAGACATCGCAAGAAACTTGAATAGAAGACTGACATGAGGAGTTTGTTCACTCTGGAGCTGAATAACGGTATAAATATAAAAACGTAACGCTTCTTAATTCTCTCCAGATGTAGTTCACACGGATGGAATACCGGAGTGAGTCATCTGCTTTATAAACGATCTTTGGGAGGGGTTGCCCGGCACGCACGTGGTGGAAGGGGCGTAGCCATCTGTGCTTTTTAAACTACGGGGGCGTGCTTTTTGTTGCACGTCATCGACTGACACTCAAAGCCCTCCACGAGAGTCTGGCGCGCCAGGGGAGTTTGTGATTTTGCTTTTTTGTTTGTTAAGAAGAGACAGTCACACCGATACACACAGGTACGCAAAGTCACTACAACACCTGATATCTGGAAGGCGCGCGAACTGACTGAGGGGCGCAGACTGCTGGGGGTGAGGGAAGAAGGAGGGGAGCCTGAATGCCAGAGTCACTTGATCCCCAGCGGACGATGTCAGGTCATTATGTAAAACGAACCTGGCACTCCGCGCGCCACCGCCCTTCATCGGCCCGTGTTTTGTTTGTATTTTTAATGTTCCGCAGCAGCGCGTGCAGATACTCTGAAATACAGGAAGGCGCGCGGTGACGCGGCCGAGCTGCACGTTAAGTGTCTATGCAGCAGGTTTCGATGCAGTAACCCCTGACACTGCAGTAGAAGCCCGTCTCTGTCTGCCTGTCTGTCTGAGACCTGACCCCAATCTTTACATGAAGCGAAGCCTCCAGATCCACAGCAGCCGCTCGAAAACCGTAATGAAAGTAAAACTATATAAGATTGAAACGGTCTTTAAATTCATACGCGACACACGGGAATCAGTTCAGACACTGTGCTGCTAAATGAGCCACAGGCAGGGTTTCCTCTTAACTCGGAGACTAAACCTTTCATTGAATAGGTGGACTGGTTTCCACTCCTGACTGCCAGAGTGTCAAAAACGAGCGAGCTTTTTTTCTTTCTTTTTTTTTTTTAAAATCCTTTTTCCTAATAAAACACAAACTTACCACGTGCTTTCTGTTGTTGCTGGGCTTGAAATTCCAAAAACTTGGCCGCTTCCAGAAGCGTTTCGATGCTCATTTCTGTCCGCTTGGAAAGAGTTTTTTTTCCCGGAGAAAAGGCCTGTAAAGCAGACGCGCCTGTGCGTAAAGCCTGCCACAGGGAGAGGTTCCCGGTCTGAAGCTGAGGATGGGGTGGGGGGGAGGAAGGAAAAAAAAAAAAAAAAAAGGGAAAACCAGGAGA
>VOQK01033781.1:0-11541 GCA_015052645.1 Benitochromis conjunctus
TTCAGAGTGGGAGCGACACACTGAGAGCAGGTCCGCAGATGTCCGTCAGCACACAGAGCAGAGATCTGAGCAAGAGCAAATGCCCACAACCGAGCGAGAGGGGCTGTTATTGTGTGTGTACATGGATAATCGCAATCACCGAAATACATTTCTTGCACGCAGCAATTAATTTTGTTCACTCAAATTAAACTTTTCTCAAATAAAAACTTTTAAAATCCATCAGGTTTAAAAGCTTTTATTATGCTTATTCAGAAGATAATCTTTGATTAGAAAAAATAATATGGAAAAAAAATAATGTGGCCTGTGACAATTATTTGAAAGTTGTCATAAAATCCAGCATGATAGGAAACTTGGATTTAGGCCCAGACTTTGTGAATCAAGTGCATCAGGTTTAAAAGTACATAACAAAATTTAATGGGCTCCGTCTTTGTCTGCGCTTCACGTCAGAACAACCTTCATGAAAATTGGCACGGTAGGCAATGACATCACAACCTCCTTGGCAGAGGTAATCAATCATTTATACAGTGGTGTAAATATCAGAGGAGACACAGGGGACATGTCCCACTCAGGACGTAGAACATGGGCATTTATCCCCATCCCACCAAATAAAAACATGAAAGTATCAAAGGACTTATTTAGGGGGAAAAAAGATCATTCTACTTAGCAATGGGTCTTTTCTACTCCCAGAATATGAATATGAATTATGAGCTCATATAACCACTGAAGCTTTTGTAGCAAACATAATTATGCTCACCATGCACAAACACACTCAGTCAGCAGCAGCAGCAGAGCTTCTCCTCCGGTGCTGTGCTCAAGCAAGCAGGTTGATAACCGTGGAGGAGTCAGAAGGAAAAGAAGTCGAATATTTTATTTTATTTTTTGTTTTTTTCTCAAAATGTCTCAAAACCAAGTAAACTGTAAACATGTTCTGTGTGCAGAAAGGTTGGAACATGAGCTGAAATCTTGATGAATCACATACCAGATATTAAAGTCCGACGATTCCAGATTTAAATAATTTATCATTGAACTGAACAGGTGACACATACATATTTAAGTAGGTTACTTCCCCAAACAAAAGACACAAAGGCATTTTGATATCAGACAGAACTGCCAACTCATTACACTCATGACTCTCATGTGTGGAATCAGAAAACCAGAGTAAAATCAGTAAGCGGCAGTGGCGGCTGGTGGTAAATTATTCATTTTAATTTTTCGGGGGTCCGATGGGTCAAACAGTCTAAAGCATCTTACAGGCAGGCCAAGAAAAAAACAAACAAAGCTAAAATCTACACAAACACTTTATTATCTTTTAAACCTTTGCGATTTAAAAAATATAACCCTTAAAAAACAAAAATATCTACAAAAATCTTGAATAAACATGAACCCTTCATAACAAGACCAACTGGGGCAGGTAGCCTGTACTTGTACATGAATTTTCTCTCCAAATCACAGAATATCCCTGGATTATCAGAATCTGCACTTTCATCATGGCCAAGCAAAGCCAACTAAAACGCTTTTTTTGTCACCTCTTCATTGTGCTATCTTCTGCCAATTCGATTGCCCTCATTCAGCTGTTCTACTTTGCTAAGCCTGCCTAAAAGGCGTAGCTTCATGATACTGTCGAAGCGGTCACCGGTGCTCTCAAGTCTTTTGCACTTTTCTGTTAAGTCCCGTACACCTGTGGTGTTCAACAACGTTTTGCTACCAGCGATTTGAAACAGCAGGCTTGGAAATCATTGATCACGCCACATCCAGTTAGCCAACTCCACTTGTCATATAGGAGAAGGTTCGTGTATATGCTTTTCCACAATTCATGGACTGCTGCTGACTAAAAAACACGGTCGGGTTCAAGTTCTTTATTTCTTTTCTTCCACTGACAACCTTAAAATAAAGTCGACATCTTCAGTCAAGAGCTAGCTAACAAGTGAGTGCCTGCTCTTGTTCAAGACAAGAGCCCCTGTGCTGTGTGAATGATGTTGAATTGTCTGATCAAATACTTAAACAAGGTAGGTAATTCATGCCAATTGGGGATGCACAAAATTGGACCATAAGGGGCAAATTTCAAGCTCCAATTGAAACTCAGCCTTTAATTTTTGTAATTAATTGTTTTTGATGGATTTTTTTCCTTGCAATATTTTTACGGATGCGGCACCTTAGCATCCCTCTATTAATGAGCCACCACTACTAAGTGATGCCTATTTCTGTGACTGGTTAGCAGGGGTAAAATTAAATGACAAAGTATAATAATTATTTGAGAGTAACACAGAGCGTCTGAGATTTTGACATTATCCACTGCATGTCGAAGTGCTTCATATTTACTGTTTTTCTTAATACTAGTAAAATGATTTCCACAAGCCCACCATCCAGTGCTCAAACAAAAACTACAAACATGCATTTTATTTCAAAGTTAGATCCTTTACATCCCAGTCTCATACCTGTAATTTCTCTCAGTGGATTAAAACATCACTATCATTAAAAGGTTTCATCTTTTGCTCCACATTAAAAAAATTACTGAGACAGTACGTGGGATACAAACACTTTAGGTTTGTATCACTTGCTCTTCTTTTTCTTCTTTTTTTGGGGGTTGGCACAGTTGCAAGAAATTGCTCACTATGGGTATATTTTATTAATTTTACTTCTTTTTCCTCTTTAAGCTCACTGTCCATATGTTCCATTGGGATAAAGTCCTCAGTTCAAATAGAGCAGCCATCTAACCCAGCTGGTAGTCAGAATGCACCGCATGATCATGCTCTTTCTCAGTGAGTGGATACTGAAACTGCTGTTACTGCTGCGCGTTACAAGTTAACTAACTGGCTGTTTGCCTGAACAAGAACAGCGGCAGTTGCATAAGCAGGCCTGATGTGGATTGAGGAGTAAGACAGATTGTGCTTTGTGATACTGAGATGTTTAATGTGTAATCGTCTCTGACATCCCATTTGCTCCCTTTGGCAGCCCTCTAAAGATGACGAGAGCGCTCCTATTTAACTTGGTGTTTTGTGATATTTTATAGGTCTGTATCCAGAGGGTTATGTAATTGACTAAATGACATATCTTCTGTTGTTTTTATGTTTATTGCTGCTCCCTGTTCCGAATATCTTATTGTTTAGGATCACCAAATTAACCTAACAAGAAGTATTTGAACTGTGGGTGCCCAGAGAGGGCCTCAGCAGCCACAGGGAGAACATGCAAGCTCCACATATAAAGTGAACAGACAGCAGGCAGGTTGACACCTGGAACTTTCTTGTTGTGAGGTAACAGTGCTCTGCACCTCTATGCCACCCCAATAAAATGTGATCAAACAAAATGAAATAGAACAGATTTGGCTTACTAAATGTTGTAAAGATATAATAACCACAGCAAACGTCATATGACATTAAAGTGGCTCATTATATTCAGGGTGCAAAATGTAGTGGACAGTGAAATAAAGCAAATGGTAACTGTGGTGACCCCTGCGTAACCTGCTGGCATGCAAATATAGCAGTTAGGCTACCGTGTTTTCCTATTTGCCCTTGAAGGTACCGGGCAAACACAGTCGCTCCATCCAGAGAGCAGGATTTGAACACCTGGGCCAAGCCTAGAGGAGAAAAGTACAACCAGATATTTTCTCTCTCTTTCTCCTCCTCCTCGCTCTGCTCCACTCCTTTAGTTTCATTTTTGTCTTCTTTTCACAACGCCCATTAGTGTCCCATTATTTTCACACTCTCACATCTACATCACTGATGTTACTAACTGACACACCCCATATTCGGAGCACTGAAATAAATATCTTAATTTGCAGCCATCAACTGTGTCCTTTTCCATTTATTGTGGCCTATAAGCCGAGTTAAGACAAAATGGGGTTTCGTGCAGCAAATACCTAATTTTTCCACACCCGTACCATTTTCTACTCCACCTAAAAGGACCTCACTGATATTTTGATAAATGTCATTACTTTGATAATGTCACCGGACGCCGTCTTAGCCCTGATGAAAGTAGGGGGCTCTGTCAGGTGTTTTATTGTGCTCTTTATCTACTGATGGAAGGGCTCTGTCAATTTTTCACCCCTTTACTTAACCACCTTTGAGAAAAGTCAGCGAGTCCACATTTTACTAAATAGGAAGTGATTCAAATATAATTTTTCTAGTCAGACTGTAACAAAAGTTACTCTTCTCCTTTATTACTGTTTTTCTTTCTCCATGACAATTATTCTTGGCATTAAAACAGACATCTTGATAATTAATATCAAACCTCATGTAATCAATGATCACAAGATTACTGTAATTGCTGCCATTTAAGCCATTAATATTGAGTTTGGTTACAAGGAACGATATCAATTATGTAACGTACATGGTAGTCCTCTCAGTCAGAGGCAGCTGAAGTGGAGACAATCATGACGACTAATAGGAGGGTGTTGTTGATGAAGTGGAAGTGAAATTATCCACAAGGATAATGAGTCATGTCTCAATGTGACTCCGTTACACCATGCCAGCACTGCAGCACCTTATGCAACTCTAAATACTGCTGCTATCTGGCAACCCTTTGCTCACTTCTGTAACTCGTTAATTGACCGCAGAAACCTTATAGTGCTTAGTCTGCAGTTTTTCATGTACCAAGGAAAATGTATTTATCATTAATTAATTCTCAATTTACTGTGCAATTATTATGCCTATTTGATTTAAAATGCATTAAAATAACCAGCAAGGATTTTGAATTTTACCAGTTAAATCAGATTTGGAAGGTATAACGGTACAACGAGTCCAATATTCTTTGCAATGGATGGATTTGATGGAATAAGGAACCAGACAGCATGTGTGTACTTTTGTTCAAACCAAGCACTTTTATAATATATTTTACTTTAAACAATGTGTAAATAAGTAGACACAAACAAAAAAAAATAATTCTGAATTTTAGGCATCGCCCGCTATAACAAATAACAGAAATTCCTCATTTCTTGACCAGTTTCCCAATTAAAGCAGTTTGCTATGTTCAGTGTCGTAAAATCAAATTCTAGTTCTCTTGCTTCTTTTGTTGCTTTTGTTTTTCAGAAGGTAAAAATGCCTTTGGTTTTTGTTTTTTTAAAACTCTTACCATTAGCTGGTAAACTTTACTTTCCAAACAGTTGACAATGGCACACTGAATTTAGATAGTTGCTACAAGGAAATCTAGACGTTTCTCGGCACTTTATGGTGGATTGCAGTAAGTCAGTCATCCATGATGCCACGCAATTAGAAGTGGCTGTGGCTATGTGCTTCTTGAATTACTTCTCAAACACTATTTTCCCACAACACTGGATCTACTTCACATAGGCCACTCACAATAGCACGTTCTTGAAAGGGAAAGGGTCAGTCAGTAATTGGTGCATCACTTCAACTCGCATTTCAGCTTCTCTCGTCAGCTGACAATGAGTGCAGCACACGTTGGCATGTGGTTAAATTAGTGCTTGACTCACAGAATCTGAGAAGATTTAGAGGTCTCTGGCTGAATTTATCCAAGTATCAACTTTTAGGAGGCTTTTCTACTCCATAACTATTGTTGTAAAAGCAAGAAGTCAAGTGATCTGAATTAAAAATGGTCACACAAGTCTATATGGTCATAAGAAAAAGGCTTTCACGTGTTATGCAGTCCCTTGAAAACCTAAGCACGTCACATCATTCAATAGCTTGTACAACCACCTTTATCAGAAGTAACATGAAGTTGTCGCTCTGGTCTCTTACATTGACGTGGAGGAATTTTCTTTTTTACAATGTTACTTCAGTTCTTTCAGATCGGGCCATTGCAGCACCTTAATTTTTTTCTTTTCAAGCCTTTCAGTT
Organism: Benitochromis conjunctus; assembly: GCA_015052645.1. Taxonomy (NCBI): domain Eukaryota; kingdom Metazoa; phylum Chordata; class Actinopteri; order Cichliformes; family Cichlidae; genus Benitochromis; species Benitochromis conjunctus. The sequence continues at coordinate 5,793 of VOQK01033781.1, forward strand.
TTAGATTTGCTGCTGCATTGTCCTGGTGCATCAATTTTATACCAAGCTTTAGGTGTTAGACAGACAGTCTCATATTTTATTCTTTGTTATATAGAGTAGTTCGTGGGCAACTCAATCACTGCAAGGTATCCAAGTTCTCTCGCTCCAAAACAAGCCCAAATCATACAGTTAATATGAGGTGTTTGTGGTGATATGCTGCGTGTAGCTTTCTCCGAACATGGCTCTGTGCATTATGGCCAAACTTCTCCACTTTGGTCTCATCTGTCCAAAGGACATTGTACCAGAAGTCTTTGTCTAGACGTAACTTTGCAAACCTAGGCCATGCTCCCATGTTCTTTTTAAAAAAGAGACGAGTCTTTCTCTTGGCAACTCTTCCAAACAAGCCAAACTTGTTTTGTCTCTTTCTTATTGTACTGTCATTACCTTTAACCTTAAACACCCTAACTGAGGGCTGTAGAGTGTGAGATGCAGTAGCTCTTGGGCTTTTGCAGTTGTGTTGACCATTGCATGATCTATTTTGGGGATGATTTGAGGGTACATCCACTACAAGAAAGATTGTGGCCTTGTGCGAACACATGTCTGAATATTCCAGACCAGCAAACTGAGGTGATTACACTTGCTAATGATCCATTAATTAATTGCACTTGATTAGCTGAACTTGGCTGCTATTTACCCTTTTAATTCCAGCAGTTTACCTATTTATTTTTTCACACACTGCACAGACTCCTGTGGATACTTTCTTTTCCACATGACTGTAATATAAACGTGGTAGAATGTCTGTAAGGGTTGCAGTGGCGTTAAAGGTATTGCCTTTTAGTTGAGCAGACTTTTGAAGCCATTTTCTCTAAAATTTTAGAAGTACAAAGTTTTTGGAAAATCGTAGCATGACATTTTTCAGACTGGATGGGGACCTTTGGTGGAATCAATGTGATCAAAGGTAATCACAAAAGCAACACTGTTTTCTGTGTTCACAGTCCTTGCACCACAATGTTTGTGTGTGCTCATCTGTACATTTGAAGGTACATAGAAATGTCTTGAAAGAAAAAGACCATCATGGAACTGCTTTCTCCGAAATGGAAACATTTTTCAAAGCTTTTATTACAGAAAAGTTTGTAATAAATATTTTGTTGCTGCTGTTTTGCTCTGGGTAAAAAAAAAAAAAGAGTTGTTGCTCTCTTCTTCGCAGTTATTACAGTACTTTGTATATCACACACTTGTGCTCATGCTACTGAATACCAAGAGAGGCACATTAACAGACAAAGTATGCTAAATGGAGCAGGAGCTGAAATTGTTGTAAAAGAATTGCTAATATGATCTGGTTTCAGTTAAGGAAAATGCATTTTAAGCTATTTAAGATTTAATTCCTTTGTTACTGTTCCAGTCAAATAATGGGCATACATTTACCTTCCTCTACTAATCTTGTTACACAATGTGCATTCTCAAGTCCCTCAACAATTTGTCAAAGTTTTAAACATTCTCAAATATCATAATGAATAATTACAAACAAAAGATCTGACCTTAGAATAGAATAGAATAGAATAGAATAGAATAGAATAGAATAGAATAGAATAGATCTTTATTGTCACTGTTAGAAGAACAATGAAATACAGGGGTTTTTTTTGTTTTGGTTTTTTTAGAAGAGAATAGATCTAAAACAGTCAGACAAGAATTTTGTGTCCGTTACCATGCATATATTCAAATGAATTAAGATTTTGGATGCTTTAGTGTTATTAGTTTCTATGACTTTGACTTATGAGGAAACCACATAACTCAGTGTCAATCAGCATTTTATTATATTTTGCTTTAAAGAAATCATAATACCTGCAGACATATGGCACAGACAGTTTATAACTATTATATGTAATTATAACAACAGGTTTGTGTGCCTATGATTATTTTATTTTAGTGTATCTGGTTGAGAGCATGAGGCAACACACACCCAGCTTGAGAGGGTCACAAGCTAATGTACTCTTAGTTGTAGGTCCCAAGTCTCAAGATAATATAGGGAAGGTTGATTATAATTAGTTGCAGTGACCAACTGTTCGCCCAGGGGTTGAACATGCAACATCTGGGTAACATCTGAGGTTCTGGCTGGAGTCTGAATGTATGAAAATTTCCTTTTAATATGAATTTCTTTAAATGTAGATGGCAACAGATTTGCAATTTTCACCAATTTATCACAGCTAGCTACATAACAACAGATTGCATGGAACGGACAACTTGATGCTATTAAATTGCAAACTGATTGTAGACTACATCTTATTGGCACTTTATTTCTATCTTGACAGACCAAAGTCGCTGTGAAGATGGCAACCGATTGCAAGCAATTGCACATTTGTTCCCCGTCTTCAAAGCGACCATTTCAAGGTTACAAGATCTCAAGATCTCACACAGAATAATTTTAGTCGTGACATGATCGCCAACCACTTTTTTCCCAAGTGTAACTCTAGTACACAAGTAAAAACAGTTACTAAAACAGTAACTAACAAACTGGGCAGTTAGTAGCTTGTCGTTGCTAACTTCCAATTTAATATTTTTTTAAAATATATTTGACTGAAAAAGAGTTTTGCTGAAACTGAGAAGCACTACTGTGTTATGACCTAGTAATATTTCGTTTTTTAATTTCTTTAAAAACAGCTGCCTGCTGCTGTTGGAGATAAGGTTCTTGATAGCTGTGAAATTAAACCATACATCAAATTTGGCAAGAAAACTGAAGCAATCAGAGCTAAAGCCGACTATAAAGCTAAGGTTGCAGAAGGTCTTTGAAACAGCTTCATGTCCATTTTATTGTGCAGTATGGTAGCGATTTCACAACTTGGAAGAAAAGCTGTTGCAATTGCATTCTGCTGTAGCTCCGAGGAAGGATCAGGACTTATCCAGGTTTAATAAAAATAATTTATGCGACTAATAAATTTCCATTAGGCACATATAACCTTAATCCACAGAAAAACGTGTAAAAAGAGACAGAAGCAGACTGTTGAAGTAAAAGACAGTAATGTACAAGTTAGAGTAAGAGGCCAAATATGGGACTGAGCTAACAGTTGCTGCCTGAGGTTCTCATCTGTTGAGTTACTTTCCCTTCAGTGCACTAAATCAGATTCCCAGAAGACCTGCATTCAGACAAGAAGACCTGAGACATTAGAGGAAGGGTATTACAGCAAAAAATGAACAAAGTCAAGTGGGATAGTTTAAGGCACTTTGGCATCACAATGAGAACATGGCTCTTTATGTGCCAGAGTTTTGTCGAACTATAAGACGAATTGTAATAATAACTAAACAAAACTACAACTCAACAAAATCTCTTTGTGCTGTCAGCGCGATGGGTTTAAATGCAAGAGGCATTAAAGAGAGAAGCATAACTCACCCATAAAAAGGAAATTAAGATAAACAAGAGAATTTAATGCATTTCACATGGAATAAATCCTACTTGATTCTCTTTGTTTTAGTAGCTTGATAAGCTAAGAAAATTGTTTCAGATATACCACAAATAAACTCCTCTACACCACTAGAGGAAAGTGGCTAGATGCCATTTCTTTTGTTGTGCAGGGATAGCAATGAAAGAAAAAAAAAAACACACTTTGGAAATTCTAGCTTTCTGTCACTTCCACTTTTATTCACCCTCTACGCTTTGTTTGATAGATATATTTTATTCATATCCAGGGGATAATTGGGGATTATCAACTCTCAGCTGGCATTTTGATGGCTTTTAAAGAACACTGATTTGCTTTGAGAGAACCAACAGTGCGTGACTAAGTTTGGCTTTATTATGAGCTTTCCAGTATACGGAAAAGAGGGGGCCACTGTGAAAACATTAAAGTGTTTCACAAGAAAAGGAAGTGAACTCAAACTAAAACAAAGTTGTCCACCCAATTAAATCAATCTCTTTTTGTTATGTAAAATATTTATTCAGTCTTGAGTTTAAAGAAGCTGCAAGTGTTGCTGGATTTTTGTAAAAGTCCTGAGTGGGCTCGCATAATCACATTAGATTGGAGATACCGTTAGCGGTTTTTGGTTGTATAATGAGATTTGCTATTCTGCTTCTTTGTCATTCTTGATGGCACTGAATAAAAATGTATATTGTAATTCTTTTGCTTTTGCTTGGTTTGCTCTGTATGTGCAACATCTTTCCATAAGACGTAATCTTCTTCTGTTGATCTCTCTGAAGTTTCTTTGATATTTTTTTTTTATTTTCCATTATGTTTTTAGGGTGTCATCTTTACATCGCAAATGCAAGGTTCTGCATTACATCTCAGGAATACCTCGAGGGAATTTCTTCAAATAAAAAAAAAAAAAAGATTTTCCTTTAATCTCATATACAAACTGATTAGAATTTAGTGGGAAATGGTCAAGTTGCCACAACCAATCATGTACCTGACGCAACCCTCCCCATTTATCCAGGCTTGGGATTGGCACTAAGTGAACACAGTGGATCAAAAGTATATAATAGCCACTGCAATACAGCTGCACAATTATGGCCAAATTGGTTATCGTAATTAGTTTGATCAATAGTGAGATCACAATTATTTCTGGATTTCTTGAGTTCTTTGATTTTAGTGACACTTTCATGTAAACATAACACTGCTTACCTTGTGCAACATTATTGCTAATACGCAAATAACAAAAATTTGGTATCACTCATGTCAGTCAACTGGTATTGGTTAATCATGTTCAGTGAATTGTGAGAGGTCAAAATCATGATGAGGATTAAAATGTGATTGTGTAATTGTGTAAAATGTAATTCTGCAGCCATATATTTAGGCATCTTGACATGGTCAAGACAGCCTGCTGAAATTCAAACTGAGCACCAGAAGGAGGAAGAAAGGTTAAACCTCTAGGTTTTACAGAGAAGTTTTCTGGTGAACTCTAGGAGAACATTTCATGCCACAGGTCAGAGGAGAATGGTCAGACTGCTTTGAGCTGATAGGAAGGAAACAGTAACTCAAATAACAAGTCTTTACAACCAAGGTATGCAGAAGAGCATTACTGACTGCACAACACGTCCAACCTTGAAGCTAGTAGACAGCAGAAGACCTCGCCAGGTAGCACTCCTGTTAGCTAAGAACAGGAAGCTTACCAAATTCGGACAACAGAAAATTGAAAACTATAACATGGTGGTGTGTAATGGTGTGGTGATACTGGCTTCACTTCAGGCCATGAGCAATTTTTCCAGCACTTTGTTGAATTTATCCGAAGAATTAAGGCAGCTCTGAAGGGAGAACTGAGCCCAGGACTAGCATAGTATACTAGCTAGTGAGCGTGTAATTGCTTATTTTGGGGGCACAAGAGCATAGATAACATCCTCACAACAAACTCACTGATCATTTCTGAACATAATTTCTCCCACACTATCCTTTCTCCCACACTGATTTCATTGTCTTCCTCACTTGGCTGCTTCAAATGATTAATAACATCAAAGCTTCCATCTTTCAGGTATACTGCACACATGAAGAGTCTGGTTCATTTGTGATCGAGCAGAATAGGTGAATCGCAAAAGAAGAAATTGGTACCACTAACAAACTTACTGAATAACTACCCTTATAAGTAATTCATATCTCTCAAGGTTGGATATTAGAGGACATGCAGCCACAAGTGAGGGAATTTTACAATTCATAATATGTCAGTGATTGTGATTAGTTCAGCTGTTAAAATGACAGTTGCTGGTGGTGCTTCTCATTTTTATGAGGTGTGTGAGTGAATGAGTAATGAATAAATTGTTGAATTCTTCTTTTTTTTTTTTTTTAATATCCCA
>VOQK01033787.1:1337-14987 GCA_015052645.1 Benitochromis conjunctus
CATGTCATATCAGATGTTCTGCAGAAACACCCACACACTTAGAATCTGCTGATTATCAAGAGTTTCCCAAATTTAATCAGACCAAACTTTATCTGTAGCTGTTATTTTCCACTAGATCCTGAGAAATCCCGTCTCTATAATGAAGATAATTGATCATTATGACTAATTAATGACACTTAACTGACCATACTTATGTTCCAGTATTGTTTTTTATGCTGCAGAGGGACCCCTACAAGTTAAGACTTGCTCCTTGGATTGTTTTTTTTAATACATTGCATTACGTACAATACACCAGGATGAAATGATATGACCTACTACGAGTCCCTACGCTGGTGCAGGGGGCCCAGAGTTCCTCCAGCTGTAGGCCAATGCCTGGCCTCATGTGGTGAGAGTATGCAGGCAGTTCCTGGAGGATGAAGGAACCGATACCACTGATTGGTCCCTGCCTGACCTAAATCCAACAGAACACCTCTGGGACATGATGTTTCGATGCCACCAGGTTGTGCCTCACTCTGTCCAGGAGGTCAGCGACGCCCTCCTCCAGGGAGAGTATCATCCAGGACCTCCATCATCTCATTAGGAGCCCTGAGGTTGTCAGGCATGCATACAAGCGCGTTGGGGCCTACAGATTACTTAGTACCTTTTTGACTTGCAAAATGGACTAGCCCGCTGCATCATTGTTTTACTTCGGTATGTTTGAATTCAGCCCTCTGTAGGTTGATCATTTTCTTTGTCACCCTCTTCCTAAGGGTCCATATCAGTATACACAGTAGCTATCCAGCATGTTCCCCACTGAGAACTGTTCCTTTATTATTTTCCGAGCAGCGTATTTTGATAAATATTTTTCACTCCACTGAAACTCGAGGTTACTCATTCCTTTTTCCAGCCATGCTTTCAGTTTATGAGCTTTTCCAAGGCCAGCATGAAATATGTAGTCAGACCATCTCTATCTAGCTGATATTTTCTTAAAGTAAGAGATTTCTCATGCTTGAGGCCTAACATCACCCGAGTACTCATGTTTTTAAAATAATTACAATGATAAGAACATGTTTCTGAAAGATCCACTGCTCACCAACTCGACTGCTGCCTTTCATTAGGACCGTATTTTAAGTAACGTCTGTTTTAAGGTGAAATCATTTGCACTAATAAACACTAAAGGAAATTTAAAATCCAATTCAAACTTTCTGAGCGAGATGATGCTGCAACAACAACAAACACTTTGCAGTTAGCTTTCGCAGTGTCATTAATTAAAGGAGAACCTGAGAGGTTCGGCTAACCTTCTCCAGCTCTTTCTGAGGACCTCCCTCCTTCCTGAGTCGATCCAGCTCTAAACATTTGGCGTGGTAACCGTCCTTTGACTTCTGAAGCTGTCCGCTCTGAACCTGAAGCACCTGCACCGCCTCCACTGTCCCCACCATCTCCTCCTTAGTCTGGTTGATACACATAAACATGCATAAAGAATAAAGCATTCAAATGGACATACCGACAAGTGCATATACTGGACAGGTGATCGCTGTACTAAGTACTTTTAACCAATTACCATGAAGGAAAGAACGGTAATTGGATGATGGAGATGATGATGGAGGCTTAATCCAGACGAGTAAGCTTCACAGAAAAAACACAAACTGCCTCTTTCCTGTCAGGATTGTGGTGAAGTGGGTTTTTCCCCCCTTCACTTCAGAGACGTACCTTGCGGTGGATTTTGACCTGCTCGTCTGCATACTTGTTGATATCGCGGATGAGATCGGTCAATTTTTTCATCAGCTCGAGGTGGCAGAGGGCAAGTTTGTCTGAAGACACCCTGAAAACATCCCACATGGGAGCAAAAGTCCTGGAAAATATGCAGATAATAAAGCCCATCATGAGAGTGCTGGGTTCCTTCATTTCACTTTTATTCAAACATCCAACGTCATACTACGGATATGTCGTAAAATTGTATCCAAGATAATGAAACGATCAAACAGTCTTCAGTAATAAGAGATAATGAACATTCCCTTTTGTCTGAAAGACTCCTGTGTTTAAGAAGTCGTTGACCACTGAGGATTTTATAGGTATACTTGTACATGCTGCAGGAAACAATTTTAAAGGTCTCGTGTGAAGCCATTAAATGCTTTTTCCATCATCACTAACAGCTTTGTGTGTTGGTAAAATTACATTTGCAGTTATTATCTTACACAAATGTATTCGTATTTTGTTACTCAGAGATCACTGAAATCGATTTCATTCTTTTTTTCCAGTCAGAAACTCCAAACTCCCCCCAAAAATGTCAATTTGCCTTCAAACATCAAGAATAACAATCTGCTCATCTGTCTAATAATGTGTTGGTCCCCATTTGGTGTTGAAACAACCCATCGAGGCACGGACTCCACTAGACTTCTGAAGGTGTGCTGTCTGAAGATGTTAGCAACAGATCTTTGAAGGCCTGTAAGTTACGAGGATTTGTTTGTCCAGCACATCCCACAGACACCTGACTAGACTGAGATCTGAAGAATTTGGAAACACCTCAAACTTGTTGTTATGAACCTCGAACCATTCCTGAACCATTCCTGCTTTGTGCATCATCCTGCTGAAACAGGTCATAGGCATCAGGGAATACATTTCCTATGAAAAAGTGTACACGGTCTGCAAAAATGCTTAGGTAGATGGTACGTGTCGAAGTAAATCCACATGGATGGCGGGACCCAAGGTTTCCTAGCAGAACATTGCCCAAGGCATCACGCTGGCCTGAAGCACATGCATGTGACCGTCCATGTGATATAAAAGAAAATGTGACTCATCAGAACAAGTCATCTTCTTCCATTACCCCATGGGTCCAGCTCTGAAGAACATGCTCTGACACCTTTTATCAGAACCAGCATGAACTTTTTCGTCTGTTGGATCGGACCACAGGGGCCGGGCTTCACTCCCTGCATACATCAGTGAGCCTTGGCTTCCTGTGACCCTGTTGCTGGTACAGCTCTGTTTCTTCCTCGAACAACTTTTCAGAGATACTGACCGCTGCAGACCGAGAACGCCACAACAAGTACGGTTTTGCACGGAGTATACGTGCCGCTACCAGTCTGAAAACTCGACCTTAACTCGTTATAATGCCAAGAAAACGTATTGTTGTCTTATAATGTAAAGTAGGAAACAAAACTCAGAGTATTATTTAGTGAGAGTCTCAAAACTCAGCTTACTTGTTCTCTTTAGGACTGTGCGGTTGTGTTTTCATAAGATTTGATTGACAATAGCGAAACAACCCACGCGCTCTAATCACAATCTAATTATGTTGCTGAAATATGATTAGCACTGCAAAGTATTTGACATGGTTTTCCAAACGAGCCAAAACAACTTTAAAATAAAAAAAATACAGAAAAAAGTGTCAAACTTTTAAACCGTTGCAGATTTGTGTATTCATGCAGGATGCAGTGATTCGTTCTAAGAGGATAATTATGTTTTGGGGGTCTTCAGTGCGTTCTCTTTTCCATCACCAAGTACATACGAATATTATCTGCCAAGGAGTAGACGACATATGAATTGAACCATATAGGCTGAATGGCATCACAAACGTGGGCATTTGGTGCCACAGATGGTGCTCATCCATATCTCATATGCAGCCATATGACCATTACATCTATAATTACCAAACCAGCACCTTCTGGGAAATAAAACCCTTCACAGGACAGTTATATGATTGTACATGAGGGTACTCACCCTTGTGGACTTCCATTGCTGGCCATTTTAGCGAGTTTACTCATTGATTTAGAGTAAGTCTCCTCGATAGCAGCCCTTTAGGGATAAAAAAAAGAAAAGTGAGATAAACATATGTAAGTATGAACAGGACACGCGGCTAGACTAATTTTACATCTCATGCACATATATGTAGATATGCACCCAGACCGTCTGCGCCTGCCAGGTGGAGCTGCACACCTTTTCTTAGCCTTCCTGTTATGCTAATAGCATGACAAGAAGACCGATGATGTGCAAAGCCCCTGAAATGTAAATTAATCTAAATGCCCTTTAGAGCGATAAACCAAAAGCACTCCAGCAGCACTTCCTCACAACGCCACTGAATCTGCTAATGGCCTCATATGTTATGCTCTCTAACTAGAGCTTACTTTGGCCCAGACACGGGGCATCTGCCTCCTGAGTCAGAGTCTGTGCGATAAAGATTAATTTTCATCTGTGTTGGGTAACTGTTACAAGAAGCCACATTTAAATGATAAATAGATGTTTACAAGGTTGGCCATAAAACTTTAATAACCATCTGTGGACCCTGAAGGGACAGCAAGAGGGAACATCGATCCAAATATCCTGAGGGTTAACAGATAAACTGCTGCGGAGGAGAACCGAGAGTCGTAAACAGACAGACTTATTGTTGCTCTTCGTCTTGCGCACAGACTTTGAATCAGTCTCATGAAGTTATTACTTATATCTTGAATTAAACTGACCTTTTTTAGGTATTTGATTATCCTAAAAGCCAGACGTCTGAACTGGATCCAGTTCTAGTCTGTGGGAGGCCAACGAAGAGGCTTGATTTGTGGTTAGCAGGTTTGATGTTTTAGAAGTGGTTTACTTTAATGGAATCTCACATTAGTGTGAACATCTGTATGTCTTTGGATACTACACTGTACCCATTAAAAATCCATGGCGGTTCTATTTGAGGGATCAATCAGTGTCGACACAGCACGTACAGAGAACTAATGTTACTGCTGTTGGATGATGTTGGAACCGCTGAATAACTGTATTTAACTTAAAGTCTCTCGATACGTAATTCTACAATAAATGAGCACTGATGTTCTGTTTAGTAACTAATTAGCTCATTGGCTGATATATTAAAAGTCTGAAGATAAGCCGTCGTTTATCTTCAGACTCTAGCCACACAGATCATCTTCCTTAAAGTAAATACAATACTATGCAGTAACTGAGAAACCCTGACAGTGTGGCTGAAGAGTTATTCTGGTACTTTAACTGAGTGTTTCATAGACTCTCTTATATCAAAACGACCTTTCGGGGAAGTAGCGAGAGAGAAAGATTGAGGACATTCATCAGGACAATTGCCTTGCCTCCATCCTGCAGGATCACACAGTTTTACCCTCAGTGCTATTTCATTTCCTGACTGCTGATTTGTTGTCTGCTGCTTTCCAAGCAGATAAGTGAATTTCCCCAGTGAGGAATGTGCACAAGCACTCTGAATCAATGTCAGGACTCTATCACTGCTCTGACAGTGTGCTCTGTACGCATTAACATCCAGCTGTGAGAGCACAAACTCCTCATTACTCCCCTCAGTGCACTAACTGCAAATCACAAATTAGTTGACAGAGTATTTGACGTTGTACACTCTCAGCTTAGTTTTGTGTCAATGCGCAACTGTCCTGTCAAGTTCTCCATTTTTACATCCCAGACACGACGGCACCGCCAGTTAGTACCGATTCATACATGGCTTATGCTGATTTTGCTAAGAAAAATAACAACTAGATTTCATCTTACTGACGTGCATTTTGTCTACATTCATAGTAACTGACTAATGAAGTGGTAAACATGTACACGAGGAGCTCAATTCAATTCAGTTTTATTTATATAGTGCCAAATCACAACAACAGTTGCTTCAAGGGTCTTTATATTGTGAAGTAAAGACACTACAACAATAGAGAGAAGACCCAAACAATCAGACGACCCATTTGAGCAAGCACTTTGGCAACTGTGGGAAGGAAAAGCCCCCGTTTAACAGGAACAGACCTCCGGCTGAACCTGGCTCAGGGAGGGGCAAAGTAGAGGTAGATAATTATAGTTTTGATAAGATAATCTGATTGGTCTTTCATTCTAACAGAACCTCGTTTGTCTTTTAATTATTAATTAACCATTATCTACTTTGTTACAGTATCAGGATAAGAGGAAAAGGTGACTGTATCTCATGTCCAATGGCCTTGCTGTGATGCAAGATTATCCCAAATCAACTAAATGCAGAACGTCCAAAACACCTGATTCTCTAAACGTGTTTATCTGCAGTCTGACAAGAATATGCTTGTTTACTAATCTGTAAACATAAGCTGTCTATCAATCTGTACATCTATGTGGCCGACTTCATTAATGAGATTGCTGGTTGAAGACAAATCCTGCCGTGTCAGCGCTGGGGGAGTCAGGTGAGGAAACTGAGCAGGTGTACACAGCAGGAGACTTCAGGTGTGTCTCACTAGTGGAAGCACTCTGGTTTATGTGAGGGTGCTGCCGAGATACAGTGTACAAGGAGAAGGTCACATTACATTAAGTGGCTTTGTATGTATTTAATGGACAATAACCTGATAAATTTTAACATGCACACCATAGGGACAGAAAAAAAAAAAAATCACATTTGTCACGGTTAGGTCCAAATATATATGTTTGGACACTGACACAGGTTTTGTCGTTTTACCCGTTTACTGAAATATATTCCAATTATTGCGACGTATAGACGTGGACAAGACGGCTAGACTCTCAGCTTTCATTTGAGGGCGTCCACATTCAGGTCCTTATCATGTGCCACCCTCTTTTTAAAGGGACCAAAAGAAATTGGACAATCGACTCAAAGGCCATTTCATGGGCAGGTGTGGGCAATTCCTTTATTATGTCATTGTCAATTAAGCAGATATACCTGGAGTTGATTTGAGGTGTGGCGCTTGCATTTGAAAGATTTAGCTGTGAACAGACAACATGTGGTTAAAGGAGCTCTCCATGTAGGCACTGCTGAACTCAGCAATGCAAAAAGACTTTGATGTCCACAGAAGATAACAGTGGTGGATGATCACAGAATCATTTCCATTCACAACAGCCAACCAATAAAAACACTCTCCAGGAGGCAGGCGTATCGATATCCAGGTCAAGAGCAGACTGCATGAAAGTAAATACAGAAGGTTTGCTGCAAGGTGCAAGCCACTCTGAGGTGTTCAGAGTCATGCTGCCTGCTCACATACAGCTGCATGCAGTCACACTGATTGGGCAGCGTTTCATAACACAGATCCAGCTGAGTTTATCAAAGCAAAGAGGAGGAATATTCTTGAATGGCCAAGTCGGTCACCTGATCTTAACCAAACTGAGCATTTCACTTGTTGAAGACTAAACTTTCAGACAGAAAGGCCGACAAACAAACAGCAACTGAACGCCACTGCAGTAAAGGCCCGGCAGAGCATTGAAAGGGAGGAAAGCCAGCATCTGTTCATGAGTTTAAGACATCAGGCTTTCACTGCCAGCTAAGGGTTTTCAACCAAGTATTAGAAATGAACATTTTATTTTCAGTTATTGAATTTGTCAAATTACTTTTGGGCCCCTGAAATGAAGACATTGTGTTAACAAATGATTTATTTTGTCACATTTTTTATGCATCTTTTTGTCCAACCCATTGATTTAAAGCTGAAAGTCTGCACTGAGTTGTTTCATTTAAAATGTATTGTTGTAAAATTGGAAAACAAGAAGAAAAAAAACACGCGTGTGCGTCCTGCAGTGATCTCAGAGGTCATCCAAATACAGCGCTCAGACCTGATGCTTGAGAAGCGAGCACTTCAAAAGAAGCACAATAGTGCGGGGTCAGGAGTCAGAGGTCAAAGCACAGGCAGACCTGAGTGTGTTCCCTCCACAGTACACTCAAACAGGATAAATGTGAACACCCTGTTAGTTATACTGAGAGATGAGATCATTATGGTTATTTTGTAATCTTCCAGTATTTCATCCAATTTGGCACAATCTTCATTCATATCCACGTACGTCGTAAAGAACGTTGGATTTTTACCGCCAAAATCTCATCACTAGCACCACCTCCCACACAGATATTCACAAATACACACAAACCTCACCTCTCTCGGACAAACTCGGCGAGCTCCTTGGTTGCCAGCTGGCCATGTTTCATGTTGTGGTAGAGCACATCAAAGCCAGCATTCTTCTCCCCCTGCCGAGAATAACACACAGACACGTCTGTTAGCAGTAAATCGAGAAACAGCAAACCGACGTGGTGCAGTTAACAACAGTGATGTCAGTTAGAGCCTCAGAATCAAGTTCACTTCAGTCTGAGACATATTGCATTTTTCTAGTGATAGTCTGCTATAAACACCACGAGGTTCAAAGTGAAAATGAAACCAGCTTCTCTTCCATCTGGAAACCAAACTCTCTCTCTATCTGCATAAAAAGAAATTAATCTTGTGTGCATGAGCGTGACGGGTAAACCGCTCACCTTCTATAAGCCGATACTGCGTAAACACTGCGTGTTATACACCCGTGACCTTCAGCTACAGAAAAGTTATTCCAGCATTTGAGATTCCCAAGAAAGCAAAAATCCACAAATATTACTCATTTATTTCTCCCAAACATATTCCAGCAAAGGCCACGAAACATAGTGATTGGTCATCAGTGCACGAGTGAAATCAGCACCTCACAAGGAGACCTTTGTGTTTACTTTGATGTCCCTGAAACACAAGCGCCGTCTCCCTGATGCACTCAGCCATTTTCCTCTCGACCACTGTCTTTATAATTCACAGGTCGCTGCCCGTGAAACGACAAAAGTGAACAATCTGGGTGAAAAAAATGATAAGATTTTAAGTAACACTGTAGGAGGATGGGCGATTCTCGTGACTTGCAGGTGGACAGACAGTTAAGATCGTGTCATGTCTTCAGCTGAGCCAATAAAAGCAGTTTATTTACATTATTTGTGAAAACTTTAAATCTCAGCCGATGTGCTTCATCGGTAGTGTTGGGATGGATTTTCAGAGGCACGTGTAGCGCACGACACTCGCTCTGTGACCGTCTTTCTTTACGTTTCAGTGGCGTATTTAAACCCAGTCGTCTCTGACAGCTCCCTGTAGATACCAGCTCCTCTCCTCTCGCTGCTGTTTCTGTCGTTTTCATTTTGTTCTGATCGGTGACAGTTTGTTTTTTATTGTTTCTACCCTGCAGCATCGCACAGCATCAAATAATTTATACTGAATACACTGTGCCACTGATTTAGTGAATATCATCACATGCACTGCCTCCTGAAGTCATTTTTGCAAATGAATTCATCAAAACAATTTAATTTTCTTTCAACAACTGCTTTTCTTTATTGTGTTATTATGCACTACGCATTGGACTGTCACACAACCATACAGGAAATGCAAATACAGGCAACATATTTTTGTTGGCTTATAATCGTGTGCTCATGTAGCACACCTTCAGTCTTTGCTGTATACTACAAGCATCAGCACCAGTCCTCTTCAGGTACCAGAATTTGTGCTCATAGATAGTTGCTTCAAAAGTAGGAGAATAAACCAAGTCGACACAACTGGTCACCAGCAGCATGGTCCCTTGACCAGCTGACACACACTCTAAATGTTAGACTAGGGACCCATACTGTTCACCTCTCTCTGTATTATATGGCATTTTGTTGCTTTTAGTTCGTCAGCAGTGACATGATGTAAACGTGACATTCCAGCATCAACTACGACACGCCCTGGGTCTGTGAACGGCTGCTACTCTTCTGCTCATCTGTTGAGCTCAGGACCAACATGACTCAGTACTGTGTGAAAGACACAGAACTAGATGGTTGGTGAGATCAGTTGCACACTTCATGGCTCGGCAGATTTAGCACAGGCCCCATCGCCCCCTCACAACCATCGCTGCTGTAATTACACAAACCTAAACCTCTCTACGATCACGTCTACATAATCTGGACAGGTGCCCGACTGAGGCAGAGGCAGATTGCATCTTCAGCCTCACCACATTTTTCAGTCAGCAGACAGCAGGGTTGTGTGTGCAAGCAGAAACGCAGACAGCTGCTTCTCAGGACCTAAAAATATCATGTCAGAGAACAGACCACCTCCCAGGTACAGGGGGACGGCTGGCATGCCAGGAAGGGTCCTCAGTAACCACGCACGCACGCACGCACGCACGCACGCACGCACGCACGCACGCACGCACGCACGCACGCACGCACGCACGCACGCACGGACACTAACCCTAAACCTCACTTTCTCATGATCTTATTCCTATTAGGAATATGTATTCCTATATGAATACATTCCCTGACAAGGAAGAGAGTCATTACAATGTGACATTGTAAAGAGCATTATGTCCCCAGAACACAAGTAATACAAGAACACACACACACTTCACAGCCTGTACCATACAGGCCACAGTCAATGTTTGTAGAATGACTAGGGGTCAAGGTGACAAATACCAATCCCTGCTAACTGGTCAGCCAACAATTAACCTACTTCCTCCAGCTTACTTCTTGGGTATGCTTTGGATCTCTGTTAGAGCAGCATATTTGAATATTTCCTTTATCATTTTAGTCAAAGTCAGCTTTATTGTCAAAGACCATATGTATAGTCATATACAGGAATTTGAAATTGCAATGCTCGCATGGCCCTCAGTGTACACTAAAACAATATAAAAAGTCTTATGTACAACACAATACAATACTATACAATTATTTAAACAGCAGTGTCCAACAAAATCAGTGATTGTGCGCAAATTCGTGTGCAAGTGGGGGTGGGGCAGTCAGTGAAAAGGCAATGGTGGTGGTTCAGAGTTTGTTTGGGGTGTGGGGGGTTCAGAGGGAAGAGGTGAGTGCAGGTTTGGAGTTCGTGTGTGTGAGAGCAGGGAGTGAATTCAGCATCCTGACAGCCTGATGGACGAAGCTGTCTCTCAGTCTGCTGGTTCTAGCCAGGGGGCTCTTCAGTCTCCTTCCTGATGGCAGCAAACTGAAGAAGCTGTTGGACGGATGAGTGGAGTCACCTGTAATGCAGAGGGCTTTTCGGATGAGGCGGATGCAGTAGATGTCCTGGAGGGAGGGAAGCGAAGTACCCACAATCCTCTCTGCTGCTCTCACTACCCGAGGTAACTTTTTCTGGCAGAACCCAGTGCAGGAGCCATACCAGACAGTGATGCAGCTGGTGAGGATATTCTCAATGGTGCCCCTGTAGAAGGTGCTCATAATGGGGTTTGAGACTCTTGCTCTCCTCAGTTTACTACAACACAATTAAAATAATGTTTTAACTGCTGCCTTTTCACAGCATTTTCAAATCTCACATGAACCCCAGCACACAGTATGAACAGGGACAGGAAAACTGGATTCACATAATTATATTATGCTCATTCATTATTTAACCCCAGTTAAAAAAGAATGACTCATTAATTCTCCACGTGAATTACAGTTTATCCTGCCCAATGTGAGCCGAGGTAGACTTCTTCACTCTTCAACCCTGGGTGAATGGGTGATTAAGAAAATAGATGGATGATAGAAAGAATGCTGTAGAGCCATAGATTTGTCTCAGATAGCTAGAATGACTGTTTTTGTTCTCAATAAATGGGTGAAAAAGAGGAGCTATGAAATCACCAACAGAATATATAGCTGTCTAATGGGGAAACAACTGCAGCCTATGATGATTAATTATTCTTTAAAGGAAGTTCTGACTAGTAAGTACTTTCGTTTTTTATGTGAACGCATTAATAGTGTTACTAAGTGATCACCTGGTGTTAGGTTTAGCAGAAAGGATATAAAAATCAAACTCACTCACTAGCCTACATCAAAAACAGTCCTGAACCTCCAACTTAACTCTATGGAAGCCCTGTGACAAAAACCTCCACACCCATACACAAACACTCACATGTGACCTCTGTGACACCCCTGCCAGTGTGTTTACAGTAAACTAAACCAGTCCTAAGTGTACCCCACAAAGGAGCCTGCCGTCTTTGTTTTCCAGCATGCTCTTAGGAGACTATGAGGATGAAACACAGATATGAGGAGCTAGAGTTACCGCTTAATAAAACGTATCAACACCACCAATCACAGCAACGCAGAACGCCAATAGCACTTCGCCATGGCTGGATGAACTCTGGGAGAGCTTGAATAAAGAAACTCATTCATCTACAATAACTAGTCCTGTGTGAAAGTGCGTTTGATGACAATATATATTTCATGTTTCGCTGTCTACATATTGCAGTTAAGAATACTTAATAAAGGCAACAGCTGAAAACATGAAAGCAAGAAGTAAAGAAAGTCCTCACATCCAGTGATGTAATTTGGTGTAAGTTTGGTCTCCATTAGCAGGGATGAAGCTTTATTGTAACCCTTCTTTTGTGTATCTTATTGTATTTGTTATTTTCATTATAAAGCTTTGATTATTTTATATAGGAATGAAATTACTAAGAACAAGTAAAACATTTAACAACTAAAAACTCACAATTTTTTCCCTTTAGAAGTATTTGGAGAGTAAGAGAATTAAATACATATCCATGAAGAAGACAGAAATGCCCCAAATCCAAGTAAAACCAACAAATAACTTAACTTACGCCTTAGAGTAACAAACACAGGAGAACCTTTTTCTGATATGATGCCATCATGTGAAGCCATTTTTTGTGCTGATCAACTGATTTAGGCATATGTGTCCCTCCAAAGCAAACTGCTTCCCAGGGGGACTTTATCTTTATACTAATTGTTTTCAAATCTTTTCTGGCATGTCTCCATGTTCATACAATTTAGTTTCACTCCATGTTTTACCTCAACCAGGCCTAACTCCCTGCAATGGCTTTATGCGTCACCAAAGAAGTTAGAGAACCAGTGCTTTATAAAAAATTTTTTGTGAAGATGACATTTTTGAAATGATTGATTCTTTTGTTTTGTTTTCAGCTGGAAGAAATAAATAAATAATTGTTGCTCCAGGTCTGGTACTTCACAAGTTTAGCTCAATAACTTTATAATGTTAGATGACAATCTTGTGTTTCTTTGGAAAGCCCTAAAGTGGGGGGGAAAAAAATAAATCAGGATTCTACTTTGATAAAGCACAGCCTAATCCATCACTCTCAGTACTCCATGTTTTTTTCACACTACTGTGAGAAAGCTTATATTTTTATATTAACTCCTTCAGGGTACTTTGTCTTATTTTCTCTTTTTTTAGAATTTAGAAATCCTACAAGAACAACCTAGACTTACCAGCTCTTTGAAAGAGAGCTGGTAATGAAATTAGGAGTGTGCTTAATCTGAACAGTTGTGAGAAAAGGGAGACTTTTGAAATCCGTAACAGAAGGTAATAGAAATATTTCAAGTTTGGATTATTGACATTTATTGACAAGTTAAATGAGATCCATTTTGGTGTTAGATCATGTTGTATTTGCTAGTGTGAGCATGCACACACAGAGCAGTCTGAAGTTCATTTTATCAAAGCAAACAACAAACGTTGTACTAACTAGATACCTTTAAGTTGTCCTAATTTAATGATACATTTATTATGTGTCATGGTCTAGCTGGCTGTGTGCAGGCAGGAATGAGGAAAAGAACCCAAAATGCAGACTCTCGGGAGACAGGAGTGAAACTCAGAAATGGCAGCTTTATTTGCTGACTTAAAAATACAAAAATAAACCAGAGGATGAAAAAGTAGTCCACAGGGAAACACGAGGAGACACACAGCATGGAGGTTAGTGCCGTTAACGAGGCGACAGGGAGCACAGAAAACACAGGACTTAAATACACAGGACATAACGAGGGGAATGAGAGGCAGGAGGTGAGCACAGCTGGGAGACATCAGGGCTAACGAGACCAGGGAAGCAAAACTAGAGACATTGACATGAGACATGACCTTCAAAATAAAACAGGGAATACAAAAGCACAGTGACAGACTCTGAGACATGACTAAACACAGGGGCTTGACTACATGGGAACAGAGGGAACAC